>CAOJBK016469991.1:0-11250 GCA_948294925.1 Codiaeum variegatum | reverse complement strand
CTGACTGATGAAACAAATGAAAGAATTGAAAGTTAAACAAGATGAATTATTATTGCTTTTATTTCCTACTTTTCACAGTCAAAATTAAAATCCTTTTGTTACCTCATGAATGAAACCAGTTGGTATTTTCCAAAGATTGATGAAGGATGGAGCACAGAATTTCTCTTGAACTACAAGAACCTGAAGATGGCAAACCAAAAATTTTTGCACAAGCAGTTGATGGAAGGATGGAGAAATTTTAACTGCATTATGAAGCTATAGAAATAAAACTACAGTCACCAACCATCATATTAACTTCTCTCTTTCAAGAAAATTGATATTTCAACTTCGTCAAGCAAACCAATATTGAAGTCGTTGCATGAAAATTTGTTTATTGAACTCAAGAACAAGATAAAAGGAAATTCAAAAACTAAAAGACACCTACAGAAACTCAGGGCATCTTATCACTTCAGTAGTCAGGAATCTATCAATCATTTGGTCATTGCATTTTAAATGCTATGTTACAGATCAAGCCACTCTAAATCAGAATCAAGCGAACAACTAGAATTGCTACATATGAACTGCAAGACATGTGTAGGCCAGAAGAAGAAGTACATGAGTATACCAAGTTTAATCAGAATCTTTCCTCAGTATCATTAGTAATACATACCTCATTTTTATCATTGATGACAAAGCCCCCCACTCCTACTTGGTGGGTAGCATTGGCAGGAAGCATGCAAGGTCCTTGAGGAAGCCAGTAAGTCAACATCACATATCCTGGTTCTGCATGGTGATATTGGAAACCTTCCTGTAAATATCAAATGACTCATCTTAGGGATATGAAAATTACAAAAGAATGAATGAATATCAGGCACCATCTACTTTCTTCTGTGATTTGGCAAACTACGTGAAATCAAAGCCCAAGCAGGCTAAAATGTGAACTGTCTTCTTTTTTCAGCTCAGTAAAATAACCGTTCAATATGGTAAAGGTTCAAGGCCAAAAGGCTACCTTTACAGCAATGGGAACAAGCTCTGATCGTTCCAGCGGCAACTTAAGCCAAATTCCCTTCTTTTCCTGCAGTGAAGTAACATAACACTGTCATTATACTCTATTTTGTTGAGAAACGTTTAGAAAAAGAGGAAGCAACAGCATATCATATTTCAAGATGTGGGAACGTCTGTGATTACACAAAATATTAAAGTGACTGCAACAATGCAAAAAGGATGAAAAGTTGAAGGCTGAGACCAGATAAACAAGCAAATTTACAGTAACGAATACAGACAAGCCACAATCAATTCCAGCTCTTCCTAGTCTTATTTTAAGAAACACTTAAAACATACATGCTACATTCTAATGGCAGTATTGGGTCTAACGGCCTCCAAATTGGATCAAAAGGAAAGGATCTACTTAGAATATTATGAGCTCAAACAGTTTCAGGACATGATTTAGCTTACAATCCATCACATCAATATTCAACAAAATTAATCGATTTGGGTGACTAGTTGAGTTAGAGTGATTATGAGTAACAAGTAAAGAACGTTTGAATAAGCTCATTAGATATATTATCATTTTTCCCCCAAAAATTTTAAGGAAAGTTCATAGCCACCTCAACTCCATCATTCTAGGCACACAACAACAAGATCAGTTAAGATAGAGCAATATAATAGCACAAATGACTGGTCTTAGCATATAAACAAAACTCACCATCTTTTGCCAATGAGAAAGGGAAAAATGAAGGGAAGAAGCAAATTCATCTGAGTTATTTGGTAGTCTAGTTGAATCAACAACAACTCCACCATATTCATCATCAAATGCATCAAGCAATTTTACATTTCTTAAGAGAATGCTTGAATTAGCCCCATTTGTACCATTAATCCTACACAAATAACTCTCTGCTGCATTTCTTTCTTCTCCAGATGAATTAATAGCCTTCTTTGACAGGTAAGTGCCGTTTGAAGTACTTGAACAAGACACCTTCAAAAATATCCCTAAACATAAACATTGAGAACAAAAAGAATAAATCATTAATCCAACACTTTCACTAACTTGTTAGCAAAAAAAGAGCAGACAGAAGAGAAATAGTTAGATACCTCTGCAAGAACCGAACTCTGGGAAGAATCTAAAACCACCCACATGGCTTAATCTGGAATGAGACCGTCCCAGTAGAGATATCTCAGAAAAAGACAGTGATTTAAAATCAAGCAATTTCAACTCCATCAATGGACTGGAACTACCTTATTTAACCCTCCCCCAAGTCAAAAGCTATCAAATTCTTGGTTTTTATAGGCCCAATCGAGCAAAGATTAAATATTCAAATATACCACTAAAATCCATGATTCCAACAAGAAAAAGCCATAGGATTTATCGTCATAGGGGGCTCAAACTGGAGGTTAAATGACCAAATGCGGAGGAGAAACAAGCAAATGCATAATGAGTAAAAATCAGAACTACTTTTCTTAGTGACAATTACATACGATATGATTTAACTACACTACATTTATTTTGCTGAAAGCCAAAAAAAAATTAAAAATTAGTGGGTATTTTTGGTTAATATGTGGTCTGAAATGAGCGGAGCTTGAAATTGACAAACAATGAGAATAAAAGAATCTGCTTATAAAAGATGTACAGCCCTAAACCACTAGTATTTTCAAATAAAAAATTGAAGAAAAACGAGGGAAAATCACCGGATTATATTATTATGGCAGACATTTCACGTTAATAGGGTGGTTAGACAGGTCAGTGTGAAACAGAAACCAGAGGAGGGAGACGTTTTAAATTGCAGATGGATTGTTTAAAACACGCGCCTTTCTAGAGATTGGAGATGCTTCACACATAAAGCAAGTGTATTTTCGTGCTACTGAAACCTCAAACTCATTTTTTATCAAAGGATTTCTATCCACTATTTATTTATTATAAACATTTTATTATAAAGTGGTTTAAAAAAAAATTAAATTTCAACTGAGTTTCTACCTTTACATTATAGACTAAATAGTAAATTTGAAAGTTAAGATTTAATCTCTATCTAAAATATAATTAATACATGTACATATCAATAATTATTATTATATTCTACCGGTTGACATTTTTATAATTTTTCCTTTTTTTATACCATTAACATAAAATATAAATAATTCATTAAACTTAAAAAATATATTTACTCTTTAAATTTTAAAATAATTTAAAATACTCTTTATTAATCAAACTATATCCTTTATTTTAATTTTAAAAAAAAACACCATTGTTTTTCTTTATAAAAAAGATAGAAGGGTAAACTGATATCCAAATCAATTTTATTTTATACTTTCGCAGCTGTAAATATTAACTACTTATCGTTCCTTTAATTAGCAATATTTTTTAGAAGATTATATATCTTAAATAACTTATTTTGATTAAATAACTAAATATAATTAAAATTTAAAGGAAAATATTTTTTCATATTTGTTACATTTAATTTTTAGTTATAAATATTAATCATTTATATATTTTTTTAAATTTGTATTAAATTTATTATTAGTTCCACACAATAAATAATTGAATTAAATTTTTTAATTTTACACCTAATTTTTTTTGAAATATACATCATATTGTATCTTATAAATAGTAAATTATATAATCAGAAATTAAAAGTATCATTTTATGTATATATTTTATAAATTAATAATTTTTATTAATTAATAAAAAATTTTATTACAAATTATATTAAATAAGAAAGATTACTGTCTTTTACTTAAAATAATTATTAAAATATTAGTTAGTTTAGGGAATGAATTTTGAGGATATTCCAGTTATTGGAATGGTTTAAAAATACTATCTTATTATTTTTTTTGTTTTTACATAGATTTTGTGCAAAATACCTTTTTTTTTTTCAAATTACAAAATATCCTATCTTATTTGAATTTCATTTCTCATTTCATCTACAAAAATGAAAATAATGGGTCACCCTACAAATTTCTTTTTGAGATGCCAATAAAACTAATATAGACAAAAATAAAATAAATCAAGAAATTTTTTGACAACAAATAGAACTCGGCCTTGCTAAATTAATGAATTAAAATTTTTATTTATATCAAAGTAAAATCAATTATTTTGATACTATGATTTTAAAAAAATTATTTTGATACTATAATTTGATTTCCCAATTTTTTTTTATAGGTGCTCTAGGACAAATGGAAGAATATCATAGCCAATACGTAGTTAAAATTAAGGGAAACGTATAAAAAGTCTTATGGTTTAACGCATTTGTAATTTAGAATATGTGCAATTTTTTAATAATAATTTAGGGTTTGTGGTTCATTTTTTAGCAAAATAAGATTTATGCTTAAAATGTTGTTACTTTGTATGGTATGGCACTAATTTTCGTCTGTCACATGTACGCACATCAGCGCCACATCAGATAAAATTGGACAGAAATCTTATTTTGCTAATAAAATGAAATACAAATCCTTAATTGGTATAAAAAATTTCATATACCTTAAATTATCCTTCTTTGTACTTCTTAAAATTAATGAATTGATGGTTGGAGAAATTATTGGGTGAACCTGGTTTACATCAGACTATGAACCAAGTAATTATCATTTGACGTATCAATATATGGTAACTAACTTAAAATTCATATTGAAATTGCACTCTTTAATCAGAGAGTATTTTGGAATTACACTCTTAAATTTAGGGATATATCATTCCATAACTTCTTCAATTTTATCAAGAAACGACTTACCAACGTGTTCTTTCATAGTAATTTTTGTTTAATTTTCACGTGCACGTGTTCAAGTGTATATATTTATATAGAATTTTGAATTTTATGACATTTTGGAGTCTAATTTTGAATTGGCTCAATTTTTCCCTCCAAATTCCAAATTAATAGATTTGATGCACAAAGATATATAAATTGTAAAACACTTCCTCACTTAAACGATGTAGGATAAAGAACCTTTTAATTTACCATCTTCTCTTTACAAGATTACTAATATACAAACTATATGTATAACAAGTTGTTCCATAATCTGACGTGGTGAACCGGGTTCACAATAGAATTTTTTCTGATAATTGAAACTGATATTGGCACTGTTAAAATTCACAATGCTCAATTTCAGTTTGAAAATATGTGGCTAATAAAGAAGAATTTATGAACAATGAAAAGAACACGCTGGTAAGTCGTTTCTTGATAAAATTGAAGGGTGCACTAACTTCATGAATGAATGGGAAAATGGTTCATGACCAAATTTTGGACTGATACAAAAACAGAGTAATGACAAACTTCGTGAATTGAGATGGCTTAGAGACATATAATCAGTTCACGATTTTTATATCGAGAGGAGACATATATCAAAACTTCTTGAATAGGAAAAGTAATACCGGAAGCAATGCTTTAAAGTATTTTGGTTTAAGAGGGAGATGCCAACATGGAATAGTTTTATGTAAAAGGAAATTGAATAAAATAAATTTTCTAATTTTGGATGATGGTTAGAGGGTGGAGGAGCAGGAAGAGATATATTGATTGGCAAAAAAATATTTTTATAAGTTGAATGAGGAGTCAATAGAAGTTTTGGCTGAGAAAGATGTTACTTTTGCTCGTCAAGTTTCGAATAGGGATAGTGAAATGTCGACACTATGAGAAAATAGGAAAACAACGATGGTGTGAGGCCCCACCTGAATGGGCCGCAGAATTTTCCCTCGAAGAGCGCGTTTGTGGACCTTGTTAGTTTCGGAGGAAACCTTTCGGATTGCGCTTTCAAGGCGTCGCAGATTATGGATCGGATTCTCACATTTGTATCCTCACATGTGTCCGTTGAAGTACACGTTTTGTGTGAAGTGATTAGAGTCGCCACTTAACTTTTTAGAAAGATCAGTTTTATTCTAAGATGATTAAGAAATCTTTTGATTTAACTACATTTTAGAAAAATATCAATTTTCTACCCAATTAGAAAAGCTAGTCATTTTTTGAATCAAAGTGGGTTCAGAGGTTCGTGATCTGAAAACATTTTAATAAAAATAGTTTTTGTACCATTTTAATTAAAATAAGATTTTGGCCTAAAAGAAATCATGCAAGTTCAGTTAAAAAGATGGGTTTTCGTGTATGCAAGAACATTTATATCAGATGAATGCATGAACATGCTAGATATGCATATGACATCCATAAAGCTGTAAATACAAACGATTTTGCCAGAGGTCCTTCCTCTAGCCAATTTCAGGTTCTAGACAAGGAACAACACTCCAAATAAAGCGATAAAGTTTACACAATCAAAACCATTGAATAGGGGATCCTCCCTCCAGTCTTATGATCTGGGAGGAGCACACATTCCCCAAAGCAATACATTAAACAAAATAGGAAATATGAACATATTGCACAATGAACAAGTTCGAACAGACAAACAATGTAATAATATAATAATAAAGCAAATAATAGTAAAAACTACAATAGAAGAAAAAGGTTCGGAGTTGAAGCCGTGAAAGGCTTGTCGGCTTATCCCTTTGAATGGAAATCAAACCCCATGCCGTTGTCCCTTCTCACAAAGGGTGAGGGTTGTTTTGATAACAGTGGGGTGATTGGTGGTTCAGTAGCTAATTGACTTTAGATTTGTAAAAACAAGTAACCATATAAACTATTAATCAATTCTGAACTTGATTAATGAAAATTGAATTTGACTGTGAGTTTACCTAAACAGATTTTAGGGTTTGTTGATCTTAATTATGAAAATGATATTCATAAAAGTTGTCTTAAATCAGAATTAAAGGGCTTAACAATTATTCTAAAAAACATGCCTTAGGTATGAATCAAAAGGCTTAAAATAGATATTTGATTAAAGGTAAGAACTATACTATACTGTGGTGGTTTGGTGATTGGAGGGTCTGACGATTTGACAAAGCCGGAGTAGGTCTCCGTTGTGTTCGGAGAGTGCTGAATGAGTGTCTAAACTATGCTAGTATGAACTAGATTGAGTGTTAATTGAACGGATTGACTGTCTATAGTGTTTGAAATTGGAGCGTTTATAGTGTCTGTTGTCTGGAAACAATGTTTTGGAGGCTTGGAATAATATAAAATTGCATAAAAGGGGTGTTTGGTGAGTGATTGTAAGTGTAGTTTGAGTGCTATAAAAGTTGGTAAAAAAGGTTAGAACCTGATTTTGTTCTGGAGAGTCGAATTTATAGAGAAACGAATTAGAAAAAATCGTAAATGGCTAGCGCGTGCATTACACGCTTCATGCATGCACGTGAGCCTTCACATATGTGTGAAGGGCTTGACACATGTGTTGAAGGCTTCACGCATGGGTGAAGTCGTTTAAGCATGCACCAAGTCGTTTAGGACATGTGTCTGTCGTTTTGGGCCTAGGTTCTTCATGGGCCCGATTTTCTAGGTCCGGTTTGGTTTGATCCAATTTAGTTTTTTGGGTTTTTTGTGTCCATTTGATTTCCGATTTAAGCCTGGTCAAATTTGTCGGGCTCATATTGACGAGCGAAATGTAATGGCGTCAAAATAATGTTTCCCTTTTTTAAAAAAAATGCAAAATTTCCCATATAAACCTTTGCAATTTAAAATTTTTATCTTGAGGGTTGCCTCAGAAGCAACAAGGGGTGCTGCCCCTTGACCCCGTTAGCTTTCCAATCCCTTGAGAGTCATGAGACAATTGGCAATTTTAGAGATGCAAAATTAATGGTTCACAGCTATCCCCTCATCTGAATTAGCTTTGAGCAAAAGATGATTCTGATGATAGTGTACCCACAGGTGCTATTTCAGATTATGGGCTTGTAACCATGCCATATCGAATTCTGGGCTTTAATAATTGTAGTACCTTTGCAATGGGGTGAAGACTCTTTCGAGAGGATGCCCCCGAATATGTGTCGGATGATGCCAATCATTGGAGGGAGATGCATAAGATGCATATTTATGCTTGACTATATTGGCTTTTGTAAAAAAAAATTCCAGATTTTTTTTATTATTCAGTTTAATGAAAATTCAGAAAACCATTGGGGAGTAAAATTATTTTGTAGAAAAAGTAAGTTTCTTTTCTCTTTTCCCAAAGCATGGAGCCCCTTTTCAGCCACGTGATATATGGATGGTGTCAGAAGCTGAACAAAGTACAGAGGATCAACCTTGGGAGATATGGTATGTCTGCTTTACCGACTCTTAGGGGTGTGAAAATTGATTGGGACTTTTCTTAATGCCTGTATGCATTTTTAGAACCCTTTGATCATGTGTTTCGTTTTGGGGCTAATATGGATGAGATGTGTCCAACCTTTGAGGAGGTCTCTTTTTTATTAGGTACAAATCTCGAGGCTGTTCTAGTTATTCTAGTTGAACGGGTAGGCTATTTTAACTCGTTTAAAAAAGTCGTTGGATTTGAGCACAAAGGCCGCTTTAGGTTTAGTGAAAGATGATTTTGTTGACTTGCCTACATTGGCCTTTATGTTTTGGGAGGAGTCAAAGGATGACTCCATTTGGATGGCTAGAAGGTTGAGGGCCTATGCTTCAGCACTAACTGCTGGTTATATATTTATGGGCCCATTTGGTTTTGGGGATGCAAAGATAGATGAGCTGATACTCCAGATGGGCGAGGGTAAGTCAATTGTGGGGATGATTTTGGCTGAGATACTACTGAGCTTGGACTGTTATTATAGCTCCAGAGACTATTAGTCCGCTTCTGCTCTAGGTATTTAGATCCTTTTATGCTTTTATATCATACCAAGTCTTGAGAGTTTTCTGATTTGTGTTGTTTTGCCTTTTAGATTTGGCTGAGGGATCACCTTAAGATCATTCCTAGACATGATAAACTAGAATATTCTGCTACTTGGTACAACACCAGGAAGGTTGTCTTTCGCCTAGACTCTGAGTGAGAATGGGTTAGCTAGCTGCTGGAGCTGAGTCCTTCTGATCTGTTGTGGAAGCCCGATTGGTACACTATTAAGTGGTTTATTCAGAAGAGCCAAGGTTTTAAGCATGTGCATCTGCTCGAATTTTGCCACGTGGCATGGTATCAAGCTACCAAAGTCCTTCGTCAGATGGGACATAATCAGGATGGGCACCCAGATGGCCCTTTGTTTGAGGCGACCACAATGAATGACAAAGTGGCTAGAGTTATTCTTTCTCATTAGATCAAAGACTATTCAAGGGCCATGGTGATTCCTGATGATGCTTATGGCAAGTCTGCCGAGTAAATTATGTGGTGGATTGAAGCTTGTTGGCCAAAGGAGAAAGCCAAGCGAGTTGCTATTCTGACTGAAATTGAGGGTTGAGCCTGAGTCTAGATTTTAGAAGAATAAGATTTCTATTTGATTTTTGTTAATTTTTTGTTTCAATGCTTTATTTTGGCTATTCCAAAAGATGAATAAGACCTCAATAAACATTTTGTTTTATTTATTAATCTCTAATTTTTGCCTAAGCTGCCCTTTTTGGGTTTTCAACTTAGCGAGCTGCCTTGATTGGTTGCCTAGACCATCTTTTCAATTTTCAGTCTAACAGGCTATACCTTAAATTTTACCGCCCGTTTGAGTTTTCAGCTTAGTCATTCTTTTTTCAATTTATGTTTATTTGTTCTTTTTAACTCTTGCATGCAATGTTAAAGAGCCCAAATGTGAATGATAATGAAACATTGATTTTTATTAAATGATTTGGACCATACCTGTAAAGGCTGCCTACATATCTCCTTACAAAAGATAATTTGAAAATTGAAGTATATTATAATTTTGAGAATCAGGTCCATGTGATGCCTGAATGCATGCTCAATACAACAAAAACACTATATGAAGTACTTCTTAAGTTGATTGAGGTTGGATGATTGAATTCATTACTGTCGACACCCATCAGGATAATGCCTCCGCCTGTCATGATCTTCTTGATGATTTATGGGTCACTCCAAGGAGGTCTAAATTTCCCTCGAGGGTATTAAATAACTTGTCTGATTGCTCTAAGGACTAAGCCCCCTTTCTGAAGATTGCGACTTTGAACCCGTTTGTTGAAGTGCTTTGCGAGTCTAATCTAGTAGTTTTGTGTGTGGTGGAGTGCTTCCATCCTTTTCTCATCAATTGCATTGAGCTGATTAAAGTACTCATGTTGCCAATCAAATTCAAATATTTATGCTTCTTAGAGAACACTAACTATCTGAATTTTTTATTTTATGAGGAGTAGTGCTTCCATTCTATAGACTATAGAGTATGGTGTAGCTTTGGTAGTTGATTTGTAAGTAGTTCTATATCCAAGGAGGGAACTTGGCATAAGTAGGTGCCAACCTCTATGATTGCTAATCATTTTCTAAAGTATGTTTTTCAGTGTTTTGTTGTCGACTACAACTGCGCCATTAGTTTGGGGTATGTATGGAGAAGATTTGTGATGCTCAATCTTTTCTTTCTTTAGGAGAGTGAATACCTCTTTCTAGAAGTGGGAGCTATTATCAGAAATGATTTCATGTGGGATACCTTGTCTTGTGATGATGTTGGTTTTGATGAACTGGGCCACCTTCTTCGAATCCAGTATTTGGTAGGGTGTAGCTTCAACCCACTTGGTGAAATAATCTTTGACAACCAAAATGTATTCATATCCAATAGACAACTTGGGTGAGATCCTTCCAATGACATCTATGCCCCAAATAACAAAGGGCCATGGTGTGGAGATTGTATTGAGAGGCGGGGAAGGAAGCTTCTGGAGCTTCGTATACTCTTGACACTTTGGGAACCTTTGAGCATCTTATGCACAGTCCCCATTCATGGTGAGCCAGTAATAGCATTGGTTCATGATTTTCCTATATAAGGCCTAACCATTCATGTAAGTGTCGTCTATTCCGCCATGGATTTCTTCCATGATATGATTTTCCTCTTCGTCTGAGACACATCTGAGATGAATGCCATTCATTATTTTCTTATAAAGGATGTCACCTCTAGGGATGTATTCGTTAGCAATTTGTCTAAGGGTCCTTCATTCTTATTTGGATGATCCTTCAAGATACTCACCTTTGGTAAGGTAAACTTGAATGCTCATGTAGTTAATCTGAAACCTCGATTGGCATTTGATGCTTATCGAAATAGGATGGATAAAGAACCCATCATGTATTTCTATCATTGATGCCAGATTTAACAGTGTATCGATAAATCTTTTATGAGTTCTTGGAAGATAGTGGAAAGATAGAGAGTTAAATTTATTGGCCAATTCTTCGAGGCGCTTATGGTAAGAAACCAATCACTCATCTCTAATTTTCCATTTACCCAAGGCTTGTAAGATGATGAGGTTGGAGTCACCATAAACTTCTAAGTTTTTTATGCCAATCTGGAGAGGTGATTCT
>CAOJBK016468866.1:0-11124 GCA_948294925.1 Codiaeum variegatum | reverse complement strand
TGAAATATAGAAACACATTCTTCTACAATTCTGAAAAAAAAAATCTTATCTAAATAATACACTATTATAAAAATTATAATATTTAAATATTGTAAAATTTTAAATTACTTGTTTTTTTAACATAGTTAATTAATTTACGCTTGTTCTACTTATAAATTATAATCATAACCGTCATTTTTTTATTTGTTTGGTCAATAATATTAACAATTGAAGACTCATTCAGTTTTTAAATAATTATCTTTTAAGACTCTGACACATAAATTAAGAAACTCGTTTAGTTATCATAATTTTAAATACAAAAGATTGAAAGATCCTTCTTTGATATAACTTCAGAGAGATGAAAACAGTTAGGCCTTGTACTTTTCACCTTAAAAAATAAGTATTCAGTAAAAGTTAGTTTTAATTTGTAAAAATAAGTATAATAAAAATCAATTTTAATCAGGAAAAATCAGTAAAAATAAGTTAAAAAAGTTTTAAAATAAATTATAATTAGTAAAAATTAATTTAATAAAAATAAATTAAGTAAAAATTAATAAAAAATTTTAATTGGGAAAAATAATTTTAGCTCAACAAAAATAAGGTGAAGAAAATAGGGACTTAGTGCTAATAGAGAAATAATGTGAGGGTAAATTTGAAAAAAATATAATATCTTTTTGGAAAAATAAAGTGACAACTATTCTTAAAAAAAAATGGAGGGAGTAATAATGATTATAGAGTTATTTAGATGTTAAAAAAACTATTTAAAAATTGGAAAAAATAAAAATAAAGAAAATATGCTTGGGAAATTGCTTTAGTGAGAACAACAAGGTTCAAAAGTAAAAAAATAAAATAATAAAATAAGTTAAACTGAAATTGATAAGTAATACGGTTCTCAAATTCGATTGCTGCGAGTATATGACATTTGCAAAGTTATTCTTATTTTTATATAATAACACTGAAACTGAAAACCACGCACAATATGTATATATATTTTGTTGTGATGAGGTTAGTTCTATAACCATTTTCCTTTTTTGTTTTTGTGCTTTTCTTTAAGTTGATTAATTAGTGATAAATAAAAATCATGGACTTCATTGCCTTTAATTTATTATACAGTTATGCTCATTAGTTAGCAGCACTGATTTAAGTTTTAGTCAATTTCTGCATTACGTATTTGTTTTGCTGGTTGTATGAAGAATTGTGCCATCTTGGGCCTTGGCCATTACATTTCCATGACGCCCACTGTTTTCTTTATACTTGATTACAAACGCAATTATTTGGTGGTGGGTTGCAAATGTAGTTCTCTATCATCTCTGACATACTATTTATTGCTGCTACTGAACTTAAGCATTTCCATGATTGACTTCTTTTGATATATCAAAGTGGTGCCTAAGACCACTAATGGTTAGTTCTTAATTCTACAAGAAAATGAAGTTTCACTTGTGTGTTTTCAACTAGTTTTATATATTAGGAATTGATATAGTAATTTACAATTTAACTCTAGCAACCACATTATTCTCTCAGGATTCAGCAGGTGTGCTTCATCTAAAGAAATTATCAAATGCTGGCATTACTTTTGTTCATCTGCTGCCGACCTTTCAATTTGCTGGTGTTGACAATGTCAGGGAAAACTGGAGGAGTGTGGTCAAGGATAACTCTCAGTTCAAAATTTATCAATAAAACTTTGCTTTTGTCCAAGTGAATTAACGATGCTTTCTTGCGCTATTACATTTAACATAGTTCACAAATAGTCACAATTCCAGTTTGGTGTATTATGATGTTGCTGTTAATTCCCACTGCTATGTAACATTTTATGATGCTTATTGTTTTTCCTACACTGATCCGTTGTCTACCAGATTTTTGGCAAGCTGCCTTTGAACAGGAAACCCTACATAAATATTGATGAATGATGAATTCCATTTCCTTCAATAGAACCTAAGAATTTAACTGTGCCGGTTGCTCTTTGGAGCATTACTTCTGGATAACTAATAGAAAACTTTTATAGCATTGTGTTTTTTTTTTTTTTTTTTCATTTTACTTTTGAGAGGAATAAATGATACAAATTAGATGGTTAACTGTTTTTATTATGGCTATCTTTTTATTCAATATGCTTGTATCCATTTTAGGAAATGCTTGGGTCAGTTTCCTTGATATTCTTGTTTTGGTTCATTGTTTTATGTGTATGACATCGAGGCTTTGGCAGATAACAAGATGCTAGAAACATTACCGCCGGATTCAGTTGAGCAACAAGCTCAGATCACTGCAGTCCAAGATGATGATGGATATAACTGGGGGTATGATCCTAAATTCTGACTAGGACAAATTGTCATTTTCGGGTTTATTATGGATTAACAACAATACCATTTTCATGTATCTTTGCCTTGTGTAGATACAATCCTGTTCTTTGGGGAGTGCCCAAAGGAAGTTATGCAAACGATCCCAATGGTGCTTGCCATACGGTTGGGTTCAGAAAGATGGTTCTGGTCTGAAAGTTTACCTTTTGTCTTCCCCCACTATGATTAGGAAAAATAGGCAATTGGTTTTGGAGCTACGTATATTCAACTCAGTTGATGCTTGGCAGTTTCTCTTAATTGATTGCAGGCACTCAACCGTATTGGTCTTCGTGTAGTATTGGATGTTGTCTACAATCATTTGCATGGAAGTGGGCCCGTCGATGAGAATTCTGTTCTGGACAAGGTTATGATTTACTGTTGATGTCCCATGTCCAGTTTGGTTATATAATGTTGGTCAGTGTTTCAATTCCAATAAACGTTTTACTGTGCAATATATTTTTAGTTACTCAGAAGGTTAGTCCTTATCTCTATTGTGACCATAAGTTTTCTCTTTAGGTTGTTCCAGGTATTATCTGAGAAGGAACAATGATGGCTTTATTGAAAATAGCGCATGTGTGAAAAACACAGCTAGTGAGCACTATATGGCTGAGCGCTTGATCGTTGATGATCTTTTAAGTTGGGTGGTTAACTACAAGGTGATTATTATTTTGAGCATAGCATTATTTACGTACAATATATGTAGCTGCCTTCTTTTTTTTTCGTAGTAATTTCTAAGAACAATTTTTTCAGCACATATATTAATATATCATTGAGTCATGGCAAAGGTTATGAAATTTTATGGTTTTTGTGATTTTCTTGTTTGAAATTTTAACATGTGGCTTGATAGTTATTGATGATGTATCCTTTTTACTTTTTCTTTTGTTCTTTGCAGGTTGATGGATTCCACTTTAATCTTATGGGTCATATAATGAAAAGTACAATGGTATATGAGTTCCATTAAATTTCTATGTTTTTGGGTTGTATAATCAATTTTTATGATTGATAGTCAATTATTTGGCAGATTTAAATTCTAGGCTTATCCATATCACAGTTACTTCTTTCATGGTTGCAAGCATGAATTTTCTAGTTTATGTACTTCTAGTTAGTAGGTCTGTCAAAGGTGAAGAGCTTTTGGTGTATCTCTCAGCCTCGCCCTATGCTGTCAGCTCAGTATTAGTCAGGGAAGAGAGCAATGTTCAAAAGCTTGTGTACTATTTCAGCAAAGTACTACAGGAGGCTGAATTAAACTATAGCCCTTTGGAGAAGCTGGTGTATTCCCTTGTCCTCTCGTGCATAAAATTCAAAGTATACCTAGAGGAACACCAAGGCGTAGTGGTCACAGACAAGCCATTGCAAAAGTTGCTGCACAAGCCCGAGCTTTTAAGAAGGATGTTATGTTGGGCTGTAGAGCTGGGAGAATACGGCCTAGAATACAGGCCTCGCAAATCCATTAAGGCTCAGGCATTGGCAGATTTCATTTCAGAAGGCTCGTTTCCAGCTGAAAAATTACCACGTAATAGCGGGCACGAAAAGCTGTGTAGTACCGAGCACGGAAAGCTGCCCAACGTGGCGAACCCTAAGGTTCAATGGGAGCTATTTATTGATGGAGCTATATATATATATACAAATCCTAATCCCTAAGGAGGAGGGGTGTGGGATGAACTGGCTCTAGGGTGAAACTGCTCCATAAGTCTTGTAATGGGGAGCTCGTCTTCAATTGTAGGATGAGGAACAGGCGAAGCAGGTACTGGAAAAACCTATGAAGCCTTGTCATAGGAAGAGGACACCTTTTCAAGAAATGATAAGTCTGGACCCAACATGCTGTCCACATACTTCGTGAGATCCAGAGTCGGGAACCGGTCTACATTAATCAAGCCAAAATGAAACTTAGCCTCAAGAAATTTTTCAAAAACTGAGTTCATGGCCTTATTATAATACTGGGCACCCCTCTGGACTACCTCAACATTGTGCCAGTAGGAGAAGAAGTCTGACCCAGCAAATTCAGTAACTCCTTGCTTGACCAGGTCAGGCACCTTCTCCACTAAGGCATCCAGCTTCTTGACATAAATGTCTACCACCTGACATGAAGTACGAGCCATTTGAGAAATTCGCTCCCAGCGGTTCTCCAACTTAGAATTCTCAGATTGAAGGCGAATGGCTTGATCCTTCAAATAGTCATTGGCATCAGTCAAATCCGCCTTGTCATTTTCCAATTTGGAAATGACCTCATCCTTTGCCTGAAGTTGCTGGTTCTATTCCTGAACCCATCCCTCAAGGGCCTCATTCAATCTCCCAAGAGCCTCATTCGAAGCCTTGCTCTCTTCTAGCTGCCGGACCAGCCTGACAACTTGGTCCGTTATATCCTAAGAAGCAAAAAGCATACAAGGTTAGAAGGTATAAATAATATCAATATATATGCTCGAAAATAACAAACATGCAGGTGATGACATGTTTTACCTTGAGAGACTGAACCATTTGTTGGTTAGAGAGAGAAGAAGCTGGCAAACCTGACGAGCCAGCCTCCATAGCAAGATCATCCCTTGAAGGAAGATCAGAAGGGAACTCCAAACCTTTTAAATTGCCCTTTCAGGCATCATGGATTGTGGTCGAGTTCCCACATTTGTGCATCCACATGTGTCCATTGGAGTCCACGTGGTGTGTAAGGTGTTTAGAGTTTCCACCTAGTCTTTAAGAATATAAATTTTATCTTAGGTGATTAAGAATCCTTTTGAATTTAATTCCATTTTAAAAAAATATATCAGTTTTCTACCTAATTGGAAACCTGTTTTTTTTGGAACCAAAGGGGGGTTCAGGGAATTCATGATCTAAAAACATTTTATAAAATAAAAAATATAGTTTTTGTACCATTTTTTTTAAAGACAGCATTTTGGCTCAAAAATCATGCAATTTCAGATAAAATTGTGATTTTCTTGTATGGATGAGCATTTATAATGACATGGATGCAAGAACATGTGTATATGACATGATAACCGTATAAAGCTATAAATACAACTGATTTTACCAGTGTTCCTTCTTCTAACCCACTTTAGGTTCTAGAGAAGGCACAACACCCCAAATAAAGCAATAAAATACAATTTAAAACCAAATCATAATCAGGGGATCTCCCCTCCAGTCTTATGATCTGGGAGGAGCACACTTTCCCCAAAAGCAACCAAGCATAAAATAATAACCATCGCACAACAGGAAACAAGTACATAAAATGAATCAAAAAAAATATACAAATAAAAATGATAATAATAAAATAAGCCAAAAAATAAAGGAAAATGATTTTTGGTGTTGAAGCCGTGAAAGGCTTGCTGGCGTATTTCGTCAAATGGGAATCAAACCCCACGTCATTCTCCCTTCTTGCGAAGGTGGGGTGTTTTGGTAATAGAGGGGTCATTTTTGTTCAGTGCTAATCGATTTTAATTTATAAAAATAATTAATCATAAGCTATTAACTAATTCTGAAATTTGATTAATGTAAAATGACTTTTGAGTATGTGTTATACCTAAATTGATTTTAAGGTTTCTTGGATTTGAATTATGAAGATAGATTTTCATGAAAAGTTGCCTTAAATCAAAATTTAAGGGCTTAAATGTTTGTATTGAAAAACATGCCTCAATTCAGTGCAAGAGGGATTAAAATGGTTGTTAATTAGATGAAAGGAGCATACTATACCATATTTACCTTTGCTTTGTGGGATTTGGCGACTGATGGGTCTGATGGTTTAATGAAGCCGAATAGAGTCTCCATTGTGTTTGTAGAGCAGAGGAGTATATCTGAACCGAATTGGAATTGACTAAATTGAGTGTAGCCTTAAGTGGATTATTTGTCTGAACTGTCTAAAATCAATGTTTCTGTAATGTTATGGATGCAATATCAGTGTTTTGGAAGATAGGAATTGTGTTTAGGAGGCTTTAAGTAAAGGAAAATAGCATAAAATGTCATCTTTGCTTTGCAGGATTTGGCGGCTTGTGGGTTTGATGGTTTGATGAACCCGTAGCGAGTCTTTGTTGTGTTCGTAGAGTAGAGGAGTATATTTGAACCGGAGTGGAATTGACTAGACTGAGTGTAGTATTGAGTAGATTGATTATCTAAACTATTTGAAACTAATGTGTTTGTAATGTTCTAGATGCAATATCAGTGTTTTGGAAGCTAGGAATTGTGTTTAGGAGGCTTTGGGCAAGGGAAAATAGCATAAAATGTCTTCTGGAAAAAAGGCATAAAAAGCTGGAATTTGGGTCTATTTTAGAAAGTCAAATTTATAGAGAATTGTGCCAAAAACTCTAAAAACTGAGTGGCATGTGCATAACATGTGCTATGCATGCATGTGGGCATGCATAAAGGGCCTTACACATGCATAAATGCATTTATGCATGCGTTTTGTCATTTTGGGCTTGGGATTTTTCGGCCCGATTTTCTAGGTCCAGTTCTGCCGATCCAATTCAGTTTTTTAGGTTTTCTAGATTTGTTTAAAGTATGATTTGAGTCTGGTCAGATCTATTGGGCTCGTATTAATGGGCCAGATGCAATGGGTTCATAGCTGCCCCCTTAACAGTTGTGTTTTTGGGAACATAACTGCTAAGTGTGAACGTAATAAATGAAGTCGTTAAACTTTTTGCCTATAAATAAGGCTTAGGAATGTCATTTTCATTCATATCTTCAAAGTTTCTAACTTTTGCTTTGAAAATCTCTTCTTCTTCCTTTCTGGTTCAGAGGAAAATCTTTTGGATGTTACTAGTTATGATTATCAAAGAGGAGGAGGAAGATTTATCTGGGTTGCTGAGTACATCATTAAGGAGTGAACCTATTCCATCCTTTGAGGTTTCGTTGGACGAAAATCTAGTTAACAATGTGCAACTTAGTTTTTCTGTGGAAGAGTTACTCAGTGAAATACCAGATTTACTAGCTGGGCCATCCAATCATGTCTTTGTGCCATTACTAGACTCATATATTATTGATCATCTGATGATGGATAAGCCACAATCAAAAACACCTACCAACCCAAATCTGCTGGAGAATCTGCAGTTGCACACTATCTAGCTTAGCTTTCCGATTGTATGTATTCCTGTCTCTCTTGTTTTTTACCATTATTTTATTTTATGACATTCCTTTATTTTTCTTTCACATTTTATTTTTATGTAAAAACTAAATAGAGTCAGAAGTAAGTGGAATTGAAAATAACTAGGACAAAATGTGTACCTATAAGATGACACTTTTAGTAGGAGGGTATGCTCCTGATTGATTTGTTATAGTTATAGTTAGACATAGGGCATGCTCCTGATAGGAATCTGATTTTTCCCCTTGCTAAGAGGTGGTGGCCAACCACCAATACTTTTCACTTATTTTTGGAGGAGATGACTATGATCCCGTTTGAGTGGACCTGTTTGACCGAGATGAGCTTTGGGTGTTGAATTGTTATTTTTGATGTGTGGGTGATACAGTGCCATGATTTGGGGATTCTATTGGGGGAGCATTTACCGAGTGACAATTATGGACAGATTCTGAGGACTTTCTTATTGGACTTACTATCCTAAATGGATAATCAAATTAATAATTTTACTATTGATAAGTGTGCTAGAGTCTGCTTGTTGATCATCCTATGGACCATTTATTTGTACAATGAGTGTGGCTGGGTTGATATGAAGATTCTGGCCTCGCTAGAGAATCTGAGAGATTTGGGCTAGTAAGATTGGGCTGGCATCAGTCTAGCTGCGGTATATAGAGGTATGGGTGGACTGTTTGAAATTGCTCGAACCGGCATTCCAGCAAATGCTATTATCTAGGAGGTAAATATTACCCTTTCATTTCATTAGTTACGATGCTTTGCCAAATTTATTAAATGGTCTGTTTTCTTTTGTAGTTGTGGGCCTTCGTCCGTTTTGGTGAGATTACCCCCAGGGTCATACTGTGGGATCAGTTTCCTTTCCCCTTGAGAGGATGTGGTGTATGGAGTCCTGGCTTACTGAGTAGTGGACTTTCACATTTTCTGATTACCACCACATCCTGGCGACTACGACTCAGGTATGTTGGACTGACTTGACTTATGCCCTTTTAGCAAATTTTTGATTTATTGCTTTTCATGTTTTTAGGTTGCATGGAGGCCCTTTCAGATGGTCCATGTTGAGGATGCAGACCGAGATGCTGTTAGTATCACCGCCACTCTTAGGCAAATTTTGCTTGGTTTGATTGTGCTAATGGAGTTCTTCCTTAGGGAGCATGTCATGGCCTAGTCTACTGTGAGAGGATAGTGCATGCTAACCCCCCTCTAAAGATGAGAAAGGAGTTGTCTATTGCTCTCCAGGCTTACTGGCGAGTGGGGTTAGCTCGAGAGGATTATCTGTTGGTGGATGCTTCGTACCCCGAGTTCCAGGCAGCTGGATTGATGACTGGTATGCCCCTATTTTGTACTGATTATTCATATACCCCGAAGGGAGGTTGTGCTGCTACTAGGCGGAGGCCTCGTGGCGGGGTTAACTGTCCAGCTACTCCTCATCCAAGTTCTAGTTCCTCAGGCGTGGATTCTTCCTCATCTTATATGCCATCCAGTTCGAGCCAGTATTAGTGCTCGATGCCACAAAATTCTGACCACCTACTCGACATCGATGTGGCGGGTGTCAGTAAGGCACACCATTTTGGTAGCAACTATTTGTCGGGAGTCCAGAGGGTGGACTTTGATCATTTCCTAGAGACAGTATATCTCTGACTTTTGTGTTTGATCAAAATTTTCTTTTTAGACAACCTCTGATTTCTGTCTATTTTTTGTTGTAGGTTCTCGACTTGATCTTCAGTTAGAGTGTGGATAACTTCTAGAGGATTGCTTTCAACTTGAGCACCACTCTCTCTGAGATGAACTTGATGCAGAGTCGGATGGATTGGAGGGTTGTCAAGCGATGGGGTGCACCGGTGGAGCCTAAGGAGGAAGCGGCAGAGCCTAAGTTTAAGGATAATCCATGATGCTCTTATACATGAGTGTTATGACTTTAGAGTGTATTTGGGCCCCTATTTATAGGCTTTTGTTGTAAAAACAATGTTTATTTTATGTTTTTAAATTTGATATTGTTTGAATATAATAAGAAAAGTTTGAACTTCTTTTATTTCCATGATTTTCTAATTTTTGGAATGATTTTGAGATTGAAAAATACTTCGGATTAAAAATCAGGCAAAAAATAGAATCAAATTGAATCAAAACAGATCATTTCGGAGGGGGGGTGGATTCACAGCACGCCACTTGGCATGCGCTGAGTGGCTTACACACACGTATAAGACCTTATGCATGCTTAAAGGCCAAAACGCATGCGTTTTGGCATAAACGGGCGTGTTTTGCATCGTTTTACATGCCCAACCTTCTGAACTCAGTTTTTTGCCTCATTTTATCTGCCACTATAAATATTCATACGAAAATGACTTCTAACTCAGAAAATCACTAGAAATAAATTACTTTTTTAAGAAAATTTCAAATTCATTTCCTTTTTCCTAAACATGGAGCCCTTTTTTAGCCACGTGATGCATGGATGGCGTCAGAAGCAGAACAAAGTGCAGAGGATCTACCTCAGGAGATACAGTATGTTTGCTTTATCGAGTCTTATAGGTGTGAAAATTGACTGGGACTTTCTTAATGCCTGTATATGATTTTGGGATCATGTTGATCATGTGTTTTGATTTGGGGCTAGCATGGACAAGATGCATCCAACTTTTGAGGAATTTTCTTTTATGCTTGGTACGAATCCTGATGCTATTCTGGATGTTCCATTTGAGCAGGCAGGCTATTTTAACTCATTCAAGAGACTTCTGGATTTGAGCACAGAGGCTGTTTCAAGTTTAGTGAAGGATGATTTGGTTGACCTGCCTATGCTAGCCTTTACGTTTTGGGAGGAATCAAAGGATGGATCCATTTGGATGGCTCAGAGATTAAAGGCCTATGCCTTTGCACTAACTATAGGCTATATACTTATGGACCCAGTTAGCTTTGAGGATGCAAATATAGCTGAGCTAATATTTCAAATGGTTAAATGTAAGTCTATTGTGGGTATGATTTTAGCAGAAACACTACTAAGCCTTGATCGCTATTACAACTCCAGAGAACCTTAGACTATCAATTTGCTTTTCCTTCAGGTACTAAAAACCTTTTCTTGCTTATTTGTTTTAGCATGCTTTAAGGCTTCTCTAATCGATGTCTTTGCCTTTCAGATTTGGCTAAGGGATCATCTTAGGATCGTTCTTTGACCTGGCAGACCTAAATATTCTACTGCTTGGTATCGTACTAGGAGGGTTGCCATTTGCTTTGGCTCTAAGAAGGATTAGATTAGCTAGCTTTTAGAGCTGGGTCCTTCAGATCTACTATGGAAGCCTGATTGGTACAATATCAAGTAGCTCATTCTGAGGAGCCATGGTTTAAAGCATATCTACTCAGATTTTAGTATGTGACTTGGTATCATGCCACTAGAGTCTTTTTCTAAATGGGACATGATCAAGATGTGCCCTCAGATGGCCCTTTATTTGAGGTGACCACAATGAATGGCTGATTGGCCAGAGCTATCTTCTCTCATTAGATTAGAGACTATGCACGGGCCATGGTGATTCCTAGTGATGATTATGGTAGATCTGCAGAGTATATCACGGAGTGGATTGAAGCTTGTTGGCCAAAAGAGAAAGCCAAGCAAGTTGCTATTCTGACTAAAATTGAGGGTTGATTCTGAGTCTAGATTTTAGAAAAATAATACATTTTGCTTGATTCTTTTTTTCTATTTCAATGTCTTATTTTGGTTGTTCCAAAAGATGAATAAGATCTCAATAAACGTTTTTATTTTTT
>CAOJBK016467819.1:0-12472 GCA_948294925.1 Codiaeum variegatum | reverse complement strand
TTAATTCAATTATGTCATAGTTTGTATGAGATACAAATGGGTATGACTAAATTGATATGGACTAAAGTGAATGGTAATTAATTTACATGAGATGTAATTAATTATTAGGTAAAGTGATTCCTACTAATTACCTATGCTAATTAAGTTGATTAATTAACTAATTGCTTTGTCAATTATGTCAAATGGATACTAGCACAAGTAACCATCATCTTCACTAACTTTTCCTTAATTTAAGGAAGATTATGTGGAAGAAGTATGGGTATAAGTAGTGGGCTTGTCATCTTTTTTAGCCTAAGTGATTTGAACATAAAAACACAATTTATCTTCTTCTTCATCAAGTTAAAGAAAGACGCTCTCTAAGAGTTAGAGAGAGAAAGGTCAAATCAACACACCATTTTAGAGAGAGGGAATTTATTTTTGAAGAAGATCTATAAACGCTACTTCTAAATCCTTGAGAAGGAGTGTGTGTAGAGATCAAAGTCCAAACAAATCCCCAAGGCTCAAGTTCTCAATCAAGAAGTAAGAAACAAATATTTGGACAACCAAGAGAGGGTTTAAGCTTCTTCAAGTGGAAAAGGAGACACAAGCTATTGGAAAAGCTTCGGTGTGAGTTAAGCTAGAGGCTTCACACTTGAGGAGATAAATAAAGTAGGGAGTTGAGGTATTTGATACATCTAATCCCTTCTTTGTTGCTATTATTTTTTGCACAATAATTGGTTAAGTATCATTGATTTGAATATGGGTCCAAACCTAAGTTTAGGTATTCATTAAAGAGTTTAATGAATAACTAAACCATCCATACTAAAAGAGTTTTAGCATGGTAAATGATTTTATAAAAAGTTTTAAAAATAAAAAATTGAGTCACATCAAATTTTTTATGCACTTTTTTAAGCTTCCGTTACACGACTCACATTTCATCCTTCAGTGACAACACAAACTGGTGCACAAAATCCCGCTCCAATCACCCCAGCTAATCTACAAACCACCTTACCCAAAACGGTCCAACTTCTGACCACCCTACTCCAGGTTGTGAAAGCCGTAGAGAATACTCCACCACTAAACCTCAACCACCCTGGGAACTCAAAAGGTGCCAATTGAAGAAGAGTAAATAGGCGCTTTAACCTAGATGGTGCAGAAGAAGGGCAAGGGAGGAACAAGGAGAGAAGGGGAGAGTCTAGAGGAGGAAGTAGGTTGAGATCAGTCATTAAGGATGTGCTGGGAGAGAATGCTAGGAGAGGTAGGGAGGAGAGGAGACAAAAGGGGAAGGACAGGGAAGAGCATAGAGATGATAGGGGAAGAGGAAGGGGGTTGAGATAAGGAGAAGTGGGTGAGGTCAGGAGAGAGAGAGAAAGATTGGGTGTAAGAGGAAGAGATAGAAAAAGAAGTAAGTCTCTGGAAAGCAGTACTAGAGAACTCTCCAGGCACACCAGAGTAGTGGCCACACAATCCCATCATGAAAAAAGAGGAAGTAATGTAAGGGAATCCCTTAAAAAGTCATAAGGGAGAAAGAATAGAACAAAGGGTCAGGAGGCCATGAGCCATAACAGGCCCCATGAGTTGAGAAATGAAGTGAGAAAGATAATGGCAGAGGAGATGTATCATGAGAAGGGAAGGATATTTAGAGATTTAAACTTAGTGTTGGCTCTGAAATTGCCTTTTGTACTGGAAATCGTTGATTACCACATGCGGGACAAATTTAAAGCTCCCAACATTAAGAAATATGATGGCTCCACTGATCCCATAGCCCACTTAATGGACTATAAGTATGCCATAAAGCTACATTACACAACTAATGCCATTAAGTGTCGGGACTTTAGAGAATCCTTCGAGGGAGCAGCCACAAAATGGTATGATGAATTACAGTCAGGAAGCACGACTAATTTTGAGCAACTGACGGGAAGTTTCTTGAGGCATTTTAGGTCGAGCATACTTTTAGAAATGACTACCTAAGCCCTGGAACAGGTTAAACAATCTAAAGGGAGAGTCTTTGAAGGATTATCTAGCCAGATTCAATAAAGAGGCTCTCAAGGTGACTCAACTAAACCAGTATAGAGCTGTGGAAGCCCTAAAAAATGGCACCATTCATGATGGATACTTCAAAGCCCTCAATGGTAAAGACCCACAGACCTTGGAGGAAGCTAAGGTGTTGGCCTAGAAATACATCTACCAAGATAAGGCTTATAAGAATAGCCAGTTGGCCAAAAAGAGGGGGAAAGAGGTGGCCTCAGAGCCAAAAAAAGAAGACCAAAAAGAAAGGCTCTACCAAGAAAGTGGAGACAGCTAGTTCCTCATAAAAGGCTAGGGGTAAAATTTGGAACACCCTAGATATTTCAAAATTGACTCCGCTAACAGCAACTCCGAAGGTGGTGTTTGCCTCCTTCTAGAGCAAAGATATTTGGAAAAAGCCCTAGCCACTGAGAGGAGATCCAGACAAGAGAGTTAAGGCACAATATTGCAAATTTCATGCTACTCATGGGCATGATGCAAATGAATGTAGAACATTGATGGAGGAGATAAAGAGGCTCATTAAATAAGGCTACCTAAAAGGCTTTATGAATAAAGATCAGGTTAATATGAGCAAAGCAGATAGAGGAAAAGGAGCCCTCGTTATTAATGATGGAACAACGAGAAATGTGGCTTGTCTAACCAGTGGACCATCAGAAGTTGCACTGAGCCATAATAAGTTGAAAGCATTGTCCTGAAAGAAGGAAGTGCCAGAGTATGTGTTCTATAACAAAACCAAATGACCCATAAAAGAGGGGGAATGGCAATACAAGCCAAGGGTTGACCCTGTAGTCATAACCACCATTATCAATAACTACAACATATAAAGGGTATTTATGGATGATGGGAGTTCCGTAAACTTGTTGTCCGATGTAGCTTGTACAAAAATGGAAATGGGGGAATCAGACCTTGATGAGTTGGAAAATCTCATCTATACTCTAGACCAAACTATTATTCCAGCTCTGGGAATGGTGACAGTCCCACTCACCTTTGGGAGAGCACCTGGGGAAGTCACTCTGATGGACACCTTTGTGTTCGTGAAGGTTTCGATGGTCTGCAATGTCTTATTGGGAAGACCCTTACTGAATGATCTAGATGCTAATGTTAATGTGAGAAGGAGAAGAGTTCATGTCTCATTGCCTGACGGAACAAATCTAGACATATTCGAGACTCCTCAAGAAGAGCGTGTAGAGGAGCCCATCAAGAAAAAGCAAACCATGATCCATATGGAAGCAGAAGAAGTAGGTATGGTTCAAATAGGTGAAAAACTGACCCTCTAGAGGACTAAGCCAGTAGATAAATTGAAAGATTTCCCATTAGAGGAGGACATGTTCCCAAAATGCCTCCGGATCATTACCAACCTTTCGGAGGGGAAGAAGGAGGAAGCCAAGGCCTTCTTATCTAAAATTAGGGCAACATTTGCTTGGGTTTCAATAGAAATGCTTGGAATTAAACTAGAGATCATAACCCACAAACTCAATGTGGATCTCTCACATCGCCCTGTTAAACAGAAGAAGTGGTGTTTCGGGGAAGAAAGGCAAGCAGTTATAAATGATGAAGTGGACAAGCTCTTGAAAGCACAGTTTATCAGAGAAGTCTTCTACCCAGATTGGCTGGCTAATGTGGCCATGGTAAAAAAGTCCAACGGATCATACCAGATGTGCATAGATTTTATAAATCTCAACAAGGCATACTTGAAGGACTCCTACCCTCTGCCCATGATAAATAAGTTTAGTTGACTCGATAAACGGATATGGATATTTACCTTCCCTAGATGCCAATCAAAGATATCACTAGATCCTCATGGACCCAGAGGATGAGGAGAAAACCTCTTTCATCATAAAAAAGGGAACTTACTACTACACCACCATGCCCTTCGGGCCTAAGAATGCAGGGGCCACTTACTAGCAATTGATTAAAAAAAGTTTCAAATAATAGTTGGGAAGAAACTTAGAAGCTTATGTGGATGGCATGATCATCAAAAGCCGGGCATTTGAAGAGCACATCTGAGACTTGGATGAGGTGTTTGGGGTAATGAACGAGTAAGACTTGAAGTTAAATCTAGGAAAGTGTGCCTTCTTCATCCAAGGAGCAAGTTCTTGGGCTACCAGGTCAGTGAGAAGGGAATTGAGCCTAATATGGATAAGGTAAAAGCCATCTTGGACATGTCTCCACCGAAGAATTTGAAGGAAGTGTAGAGGCTAATAGGGAGGTAAGTGGCCTTGAACAAATTCATGTCTAAATCAGCTGAGAAATACCTACCATTCTTCAAGAAGCAGAGGAAAAATGGAAGCTTTGAATGGACTAGAAGAGTGCCAAAGGGTGTTTGATGAGTTGAAAGCCTTCTTAACATCAGAGCATATTCTAAGTAGGCCACTACCAGGGGAAGAAGTACTAATATACCTTTCAGCCTCTCCTCATGCCATAAGCTCGGTCCTACTTATAGATGAAGGAGGAGTCTAGAGACCAATCTATTACTTCAGCAAAGTCCTCCAAAGGGTGTAATTGAATTATAGATATATCAAGAAAGTTGTGTATTCTTTGGTTTTATCTTGTAGGAAATTCAAAGTATACTTGGAAGCTCACCAGGGGGTTGTGATTACAGACCAACCACTAAAGAGGATCCTACACAAGCCAGAAACATGTGGAAGAATGTTGAAGTGGTCCATCGAGCTCGAAACACAAGGGCTCCAATACTGCCCGAAGGCTGTAATTAAAGCTCAAGCATTGGTGGACTTCATCCTAAGTGTTCTTTCCCCAATCAGGATACTTAGGATAAAGACAAGGAGAAGGAAAAAAGAACAGTGGAGCAGAAAGAAGGGGCCACGTGGGTCCTATATATGGATGGAGTAAAAGAAGCAGAAGGAAATAGGGCTATCATAGTATTGAAGAATGGGGTGGGATCCTTTTAGAACATGCTTTGAGACTGGAATTCGAAAACACTAATAATACTGTAGAATATGAGGCCCTAGTACATGGGTTAAGTCTAGTTAATCACCTTCAAATAAGAGCCTTGAATGTTTACACTGACTCCCAGCTAATGGTGGGACACATCAGAGGTGAATATAAGACGAAAGAAGGAGAAATGACTCTCTATGTAGAAAAGGTGAAGCAACTAGTTAATCGAATGAAGAATAGAGGCATGAAGGTGGAATTCTTTAAGATCCCCAAAAATGAAAACACAAGGGCTGATTGCCTTAGTAAAATGGTTGCACAACACCCGGCAAGCTTACCTAGAAGGGTATTTATGAGATTATTGAAGTTCTCAAGTATCAAACGGGGCAAGGTGGTTATAGAAATTAAAGATGCTCTGTGTTGGATAGATCCAATCTGAGCGTACTTAGAAGAAGGCAAAGAACTAGATAACCCAACAGAGGCTAAGCGGTTGAAAAGAAGAAGTGCTTATTTCTCAATGTACCAATAAAAGTTATACAAACGAGGATACTTATTACCCTGGCTGAGATGCCTTACCCTGACAGAAGCGGAACAAGTGTTGCGAGAATTACATGAGGGAGCCTACGGAATGCACATTGGTGGAAAAGCCCTAACTGTTAAGGCAATTCGACAAGGATACTGGTGGCCAAAGATGAAAGAGGATGCCAATAATTTGGTCCAAAAGTGCCAATCCTGTTAGAAGTTTCCAAGGATGGAAAGGGCCCCGACAGTGGAATAAATCCCCATTTATAGTGCCTGGCCTTTTGCTAAGTGGGGAATGGACATAATTGGGCCATTTCCCATGGCCAGTGGATAGAGAAAGTTCCTTTTAGTAGCTGTGGAATACTTTACCAAATGGGTCAAAGCAGAAGCCTTGGCAACGATAACAGTAGAAAATGTAGTCCGGTTCCTATGGAAGAATATTATCTGCAGATTTGAAATTCCCTACAAATTCATAAGTGACAATGGTAAGTAGTTTGACAATGCAAAAATGAGATCATTTTGTTTTGGATTAAACATCAAACGTCCCTTTTCGTCTGTGTCCCGTCCAAGAACAAATGGGAAGGAAGAAGTAATAAATTGCACTCTCTTACAGGGACTCAAGAGGAGACTAGAAGTCTATGGCAGAAATTGGGCAGAAGAACTCCACCATGTCTTATGGGCCTATTGGACCACTCCAAGGGAACCTACAGGAGATACCCCTTTTAGCCTGACATATGGCACGTAGTTAGTAATCCTACTGGATATTGGACTACCAAGCGAAAGAGTTAACTACTGTGATGAAGTCACCAATGATACCATGACAAGAATCGATCTGGATCTGATAGAGGAGCTGAGGAACCAGATCCTCATAAAGCAAGTAAACTACAAGAACATAGTCGCTTCCTATTTCAATAAAAAAGGTCAAGTCCAGAATTTTTACAGAAGGAGACTTGGTAATGAGGAGCCTAGAAGCCACAGGGAAGAGAGAAGGCACCTGAAAACTCACACCTAATTGGAAAGTCCTTTCAAAGTAGTTAAAGTCATATGATTAGCCACATACAAGATTGTAACAATGAATGGTGAAAACATCCCTCACATTTGGAATGTTCAACACCTTAAATTGTATTATCAATAGTTGAAAGTCAATGTCAAAGATACCTTATTCTGCCTCAAAAGTTTCCTTTATAGCACTTATGGTGAAATCCTTTCTAAGGCAAGGTCTTTCCCCAAGGAAGAGGGTAATATCTTTGACAAGGCAAGGTCCTTCCCCAAGGAAAATCCTTGCTAAGGCAAGGTCCCTCCCCAAAGAGGAGGGTAAAATCCTTGCCAAGGCAAGGTCCTTCCCAAAGGAGGAAGGAAAAATCCTTACTAAGGCAAGGTCCCTCTCCAAGGAGGAGGGAAAAATCCTTTCTAAGGTGAGATCCCTCCCTAAGAAGGAGGGTAAAATCCTTGCCAAGGCAAGGTACTTCCTCAAGAATGAAGGAAAAATCCTTGTTAAGGCAAGGTCCTTCCCTAAGAAGGAGGGTAAAATCCTTGCTAAAGCAAGGTCCCTCCCCAAGGAGGAGGGTAAAACCCTTGCTAAGGCAAGGTCCCTCCCCAAAGAGGAGGGTAAAATCCTTACCAAGGTAAGATCCTTCCCCAAGGAGGAAGGAAAAATCCTTGCTAAGGAAAGGTCCGTCTCGAAGGAGGGGAGTAAAATCCTTACCAAGGCAAGGTCCTTCCCCAAGAAGGAAGGAAAAATCCTTGCTAAGGCAAGGTCTCTCCCCAAGGTAGAAGGGAAAATCCTAACCAAAGAAAGGTCCTTCCTAAATGAAGAAGGAAAAGCCATAAGCAAAATGCAAAACTCAAAGTAAATACCAATACTAAGACTTCTTATAGCAATAAATAACAGAAAAATAACTAAACATGTGACAATCATTAAATGAAGAAAAAAGAAAGAATGAATTTCATTTAAGAAGAGGAAAAATTTACAAAATGATATACAAATAAATGTACAAAAAATAAATAAAATAATAATAATAGTAGATACAAAATACAAGTCTACTCTGGGACCACCATCACTGCAGAAGTCGCTTCTTCCCCCTAAACATCCTCCTCAGAGTCCCCAAGCTCGAAGGTGTAACCTGATGGAAGGGGAGGATCTTCCTTTGTCCTGTAGAGGCTAGTTGGAACAAGATTTAAGCTCCCAATGTATTCACTTAAGGGAGGGACTTATAACCCCCTTCAGATTCCTCTTGCATGGGAGGAAATTCATCAGTGTTGTTTAGATTGATGGCTTGAATCTCTGATAAGGCCAAGTTATATCCTCTGGCCAAAGCCTTAGCATTGTTGGCATAGTTCAGCTTCTAGAAATGGTCGGACTAAAGATAAGACTTTAATAAGCTCTGCCTATCAAATTCCAAGGCATTGTCCCTTGATGTTGTGAGATCTAGGGTCTGCTTGACATGAGTATACTCTTTTAGGAGCCTGTGTTTCCATTCCTGGGTCCTATACAACTTAGCTTATTTTTCATTAACAGCTTCCCTCTCCACCTTTAGCGAATCCTCTAGTTATTTAGCAGAGGTGGTAAGGACATCCACTTTCCCCTTCAAGTGGCCAGTTTCCTCCATCACCGTCTTTTCTCCCTCTTCAGCCAGGCAGACCTCCTTCTAAGCTTGGTCTACCTTCTTACATTCCTCCATCCAGGAATGCTTGTACTCCCCAACATGTGCCAAGGCCTATTTCACCTCCTCACGAGCCTTCTCTAAGTCGAACTCCCATTTTCCCCACTATTGAATGGCCTCCAGCAATAAAATTTTTCTCTAAGTTAGAAAATAAAGAAAGACATAAAAGGGACAAGGCCAAATAAACAAAAGGTAAAAACTTATGCTTAATCTTGTGCCCAAGGTAAGGAAAGGAGCAAGGATGGTCCAAATTTGACTCCCTATAGAAAGGGTACAAGGGGAGGTAGGAAGTACTGATGTCATGGGTATAACCTCCACTGAAGGGATAGAGCCTGGGACCAATGGGTCCACAAGAGAAGAATTAAGAATAGGAGGGATGGAGTTCGAAGTACTTTGGGTCCCCCCCTTGAAGTTGTAGTAGCTTGTTGGAGGGGGGGGGGTGGTTCTCGAAAGAACCTCTTTAGTGTTAAGGGGATCGAGTCCCCCAAAAATCTCATTTTCAAGCTGGGCTTCTCTGGCTTCCGCCACAATAGGTTAGAGAGGGACGACCCCTTCACTGTTGGTGGCTAGAGGAAGGGATCCAGAAGCAGGGGGATTAGCAGACGCTTGAGGAATGTAGGAAGATATCAATGGATTGGGTCTTGCCATTACTTTTTAAAACTCATCCATAGAGGGCAGGGGATTAAAAACCCTCTGCACTGGTGGAGGAATGACTGGAGCCAGAGTAAGGCCAAAAGGGATGACTAATGTCCCACCAAGAGGACCCTTTTTAACAGACTTTGGATGAGCACTGGCTGGCACATCTAGATTAATGGTGGGGGAAGTAGCTGAAGGAGCCTTAGACTCAGGGGCAACTAGGACTTGGATAGGATGGGGGGAGATTAAGGAACTCAGTTGCACAGGAGGAGTCAATTCCATCTCCTCATCCATCTCAATCACATCTACAAAAACAAAAAGAGAAAGCAAGTCAGTTTAAATATAGAAATAAATACAATAAGCAATAAACAATAGCAATACATAAATCATAAAAAAAATATCACTATCAAGGGGGCAACCTTTGACCTATAAACCTTTTAGTCCTAAGAATAACAAAATAGGGACGAGGTCATGAAACGAACCGCTTCACCCTCCTGATCGTGGGGTATATTATTTGCAAGGGTTTAAGTGACTGAAGGTTAGAGAAAGTTTGAGAATCGGATACACTAGAGCCAGGGGTGGTCCTCTCAGGTTCCTCACTTTTAGAGCTACTTTCACTATCTGACCCGAATGAGGAAGAAGACCCGCCTAAGTGAACACTCATAAAATAAAACCCCCCGTTAAGGGATCCTGTCTTAATTTATGATGAAGGAAGGGTTTCCCAGTATTAATAAGGGGAGGTGAATTAGGTGCTTGGGTAGAATGTTGGCTCCAACAGAAGGGGTAAAGGAAGATTGGGGGATGGCAGTCTTAACAGATGGCATCCCGGAATTGAAAGATGTGGGAGAAGCGGATGTCTCACCTAGGGGATGCTTATATTCTGTGCCTTAGGGAGTCATTAGTACCAGGTCTTCCTGGTAAGTTTGAATGAGACTAGTTGCCTGGGTAACACTAACCTCCTTATCTAAGCAAAGTACCACACCTTCCCTCAGAAGACTTATGAACACCAAAAGTGGTCCTTATTGGGGGAAGTCCATTTTAAGAACCCTATACCAGCTGTATATCCAGGTTGAAGGACCTCATACTTCCTAATGAGCTTTTGAAACCTAAGGTTCACTTGCTCGTCTATGGTGTCATACTTGTGGGGACTATCAAATCCGAAGGATAGGTCAAATGTTGTACACTCTAGGCTTAGGGAGGAAGGTCCAGGGATGACACTTGTGGGAACCTTATTTTTAGAGTCGTGAAGAGTAGAGTCTTACGCTTGGGAGGTTTGGCAGGGGCAAATTTGGCTGGTTGACCCATTGTAGTAAACTTCTCTGCATTGGCAGCAGCCTCAGCCATGGATATTAGAATTGAGGGAGGCGAGAACTCCAAAGCTTGATTCCCCTCTCGAGCGGAGAAGTAATGTCTGCTTCACTTCCTTCTTAATTTTCCATGAAGTGGTAGAAGACATGATATACCGCCCTCTCTGAACTGTGGTAGGATAGGGACTTCAGCACCTCATCCTTGCTATAGAGTCTTAGCCTCCCAGTAGTGAAGTCCCGAATTAGGAGAGGGCTGTCGGTCTGGAGTCGGGGATAACTCATCGAACTGGGCATCCTATCCAATAAGTCCTTGCACCAGTTTGCTACATCTTTGAAGGGAACTGTATTCACAAAAATAAAAAGGATGATTAAATATCCACAACAGTCATTCAAACATAAGAAAAAAAAATGCAAATAAAGGCTTACCAAACAAAGTTTGAAGAGTCTCCACTGGAGTGGGAGACAAGTCCGACCTATACAAGAAGCTGCTGTCTAGCATTCTTGACTGATCATACTGTACCTTGTGCCCTAAAATGGCCCTCAGGCATAAGTAGTGGTTTTCCACAAGCTCGTTATCCCCTGTGAGATCCATGGGCTAGTCAGGGGCATTCAACTCGGAGCCTTTAATGGGGTGTTGTAGAGCCCCTGGAAACCCATATCCATCTGCAGGATGGTTCCCCTCAAGAATAAAGTTAATAGATGCAAAATCTTCCTTACAAGGTTTCATCTTATTCGGTTTTCCCTAGAATAAGCCTCTCTTGTTGTGGCGGGCGGATATGTACATGCCCGGGATATTTGTGACCGGCTAAATTTTTAAAAACATTTGGAATATCACAACCTTGACATTCAGACACCCTAGAGCATGGCACAACAACTCAAAACAGTGCATATTCCAAATGGTGTTGGGAGTTACCATCAAGGGATTCAACATGAACCACCTAAAGCAATCCACAAAAAATGGGGAGGGAGGAAATAGTACCCTATTCCTAAATTGTTCTAAGAATATAACATAGTGGTCATTTTCCTTAGGCAACTCCACCTCAGCAATGGAAGCATAAATCCTGTGGTCCGGTTTGGGCATAACCAAGGCATAGGGTGGTCTGTGATAGGTATTGGTGTGATTCTTTTTGAAGAAGGCTCATTCTTCACTAAGCATGGGAGCCAAATCTTGCATGTAGTTGTCTAAAACCCCCTTATTATCTTCATCATTTGAAAAGGAGTCCCTAGTAGGAGGGGCTTTCCTGCTCCTTTTGGTGGTTTCTAAATCTACCACTTCAGTTTCCACTAACTATGTGGTTGTGGCCTCCACATCTCTGCTTCTCTTTTTAGAAACAACCTTTCCTTTCTTAGTTTGTTGATCAGAAACATTTCATGGTTGTTTGGAAGCCATTGTTCAAGAAAATATTAAAAGTTTGAAGTACAAAGGTGAAGAATTAGTTCTGGGAAAATTTTAGCAGAATAGCGGCAAGGTAAGCAAGATGAAGAAGGCTAAGGTAGAAAAGAGGGGGTATTTATAGGCCAAAGGGAAACTTAATAAGTGGACACCTATCTTCAGGTGGTTCATCCACTTTCTCCAGACCAATTAGGAAGGCAGATTTTAAATAGAAAAATAAATTACAATAATTTATTATGAATAACCCTGCCTGGGAAAGAGGAAACGAATGTGGCATAGTTAATAGGAGAAATGTTCCTTGAAGGACGTAACATATCAGAAAAAGTGATTGAAAATACCCCAAAGGAGACAATCCTGATGGAGCATTGAGAACACTTAGTCTTATAAGAGGATAACCCTATAAGCAGCAACAAATATCTCAAGCGGACCTACCATTCCCATGAATGCTCCGGATCACCTCCCTAGGAATAGGGGGGCGACTGATAGGGGTTTAGCTTTGCAGGTTATTCGAAGGAGCCAGGTCTGGGTCATAGAAAATACCTAACTAGGGAGTAAGGCCTTAGCCCGTCGGGTAACTAGCGCTTCGGATAAGCAAGGGAATCCATGGATTAGATAGGCCCGGACAATGTCTCCGAATAAGAGATATCATACAATTTCTGGTCCGGTGTCATAAGTAACATGGCTCGAAGAAAATGACAAGCCGCTCTAATCAGATAGTACAACAGTATAGGTGCGCGTGCCTCCTGACACGGCCTGCGTCCACCATCAACTTATCCCCTCTGCCTGCAACCACATCAGGTACTGTCAGAATACTAACAAAAGAGGACATCTCAGGCTGTGAATCAATCAACGCCTGCCACATCGACCCTAGTATAGCTCCATCTGATCCAACGATATCCTTGCTCACCAAGGAATCATCACAGTCGTCCGATCCAAGGTGAATCCGTACTAGGAATCCCTATAGAAGGCTTTTCAAGCTCAAGGTTTAGGTATATTTAACTTCTTATTTTTCTTCTCTCAACTCTCAGGTACCAAGCTTGAGGAATTTTTTC
>CAOJBK016466755.1:0-14534 GCA_948294925.1 Codiaeum variegatum | reverse complement strand
GCTTTCATTTTCTGTAATTCAGTTTTAATTGTTAAATTTTCTCAATTTGTATTAGTAAAAAAAATTTACATATATATATATATATATATATATATATATATATATATGGGAGATACATATATAAAAATAATTATATTAAATTATTTTTTTATGAATATATAAATAGAGTAGTAGTAATTTTTTTTTTATAATGAACTTAGAATGCGTCAAATATAAAAAATTGTTACAGTTAACATTTGATTTAGTTAAAAAAAATAAATTGTCCACATTTTTATTAAAACATTATATTATTAACCTACTAGTTTAGCAATCCTATTTTGATGATAACAAAACTATAACATTTTAGATATATTGTGTGTTTAGTTGTATTTGCATGTTGCATTAGATGCAATGCCATCTAAAGTGGACTAGAGTTCAGTGCATCTAACACTACTAGAAGATTCTGAAGTCAAGAAGTGTTGAGTTCTAGGTAGTTTAGATCATAGGTATTTTATTTAGTTTAAATGGATCACACTTAAACTTGCATATCATTTTTCACGTGATCTTTGTATTTTTCATAAAAAAAATTTTGGACAAAAATAAACTTTTAGAAGTAAAAAAGAATATGTCATTATGCATCTAATAGCATAAAATAACTTTTCACAACATTCTTTTTAATGTTGGATCTAATGGTCACTTGGTAGATGCATTTAAGGATTTTCACAGTTCTGCCACTATTTATCTGACAAGTCTATCTTTCAGTCACTTGTCTATCTGGTGTTAGAAGCAGACATACACAATTTTTCATGAGAAAGAATTGTTGTGAGATAAAGTAATTTTTTAATCTTTCTCACTTCTGAAATTTGAATTTTCCCCGTCAAAACCTCCATCATTTTCATCCTCTATAAATATGCATCACTTTTCCTTAATGGAGGTTGGTTCATGCATTGATGTTTTGAGAAGAAGTATTTAAAATCTAAAAATTCAAGAGAAGCATTTAAACTTCTAAATTCTTTATGTCTCTTGAAGCATTTACTTCTCAATCATCATTTGAAAAGAATTTTCATACATTAACTCCATCTCAAATTGCTTCAATCATTGTTGTTCATCTTTTTAAATTTGAGATCAAACAAAAATTCTTTTTATGTACAAATTCCATGAGCATTTAAGTTGATCCATATAGGAATTTGTATTTTTCACTTCATTTTCTAAATCTTCAAATTTGTAATTGTGTTCTCCCTTTAGTGGCCGTTGCGCCTAAAGGTTGAGTATGGGGGAGTCACACCTACCCCCTGATAATAAATTGTAAGGGTCATCTATCCTTGCTATATGTGAGAGGTTATTCAGACTTCTAATGACGGTCTGAAGGATTTAGGTAAGGAATTTATCATTATTTGAGTTAGTATCTGAGTGCTATAAAATGGTTTTCTCTAACCCATTGAAATAGAGGTATTTTAGTGGAAATCTTATGATGTGATCCTTAAGTACTGGATGTAGTTCTCAGTATCGAATCAAGATAAGATCGTTATGCCTTTATGTTCTTTTCATAGTTTTTTTTTCTCATTATATTATCCCTCATCTAAAAGTATATTTTGTAATAATCTTTTCACTAAACAACTTTTGTACAAATATTATATCTTAATCAGAAAAGTATAAAGTAGAAATGTTTAGTTGCGTTGTCTTCTAATAGCATAAATGGCAGACTATTGATGATATCTACAAGTAGGGGTGTAAGTGAGTTAAGCCTACTCGTGAGCTACTCGGGATCAACTCAAAAATTACTCAAAATTGACTCAGTTCAATCGAATTGAGCTCTAGCTCTTTATTACTTGGCTCGATAGGCTCGTAATCCTAATCGAGCTTTATTATATTTATAATTTTACCCTTTATATGTCATTAATATTTATCATTTTAATGAGTCGAGCTCGAGTTTCTTTGAAAATTTAAGTAATCAAGTCGAGTCGAGTCGAGTATCTTTGAAAACTTAAGTAATCGAGAAGAGTCGAGCTCAAGTTTCATTGAAAATTTAAGTAATCGAGTCAAGTCAAGTCAAGCTTGATATTGTGTTTACTCACTTTGACTCAATAATTCTCTTGTTCACTGAAGCTTGAGCTCGACTCGATTAAGCTCGATAATCATACTCGAGCTCGAGCTTGAGCTATTCAAACCTAGCTCAAGTTTAAGCTCGATAATTGAGACCGAGCTCGAGCTCGAGTAGCCCAATACTCGAGCTTGACTCGGCTTGATTACACCCCTATCTACAAGGTGCTTTTAAGCACAGTTAGATAGTAATGCAATTAGATTCAGTTGCATCTTAAAACACAGTTGAATCAAACATTCCAGAATTGCACTTGAAGTGATCATTTCATATTTAGTGAGCTAAATTTGTTTTCATTCATCTCATCACATAAAAGAGAGATTAGAAATTAAAAAAGAAAAAGAGAGAAAACTTTGGAGTCGGTTAATTCACCCCCTCTTAGTTATCTAACTGAACTATCATTATATTATTCCCTATGATTCTAAATAATTGTCACTTTCATCTTTCAAACTTGAATTTTGATCATAAATTTTACTCGGTTTTTATCAATAAAAAATACAAAAAATTTAATGTTAGATTTGTATTTAACGCTCACATTTAAAGTTTAGAATTTGTGATTTTAGTATTTAAGGTTTTAGAATTTAGAAATCTAAATGTCTTGGATATTGGGATCTATGTTTAAATCCCTTTACTGGAGTGATGATGATGACAGTCTATAAAATTGAGGAAATAATGCTAGGCAATCTATTCGGAAAAAATATCAATCGAATAATTGATGTTAAGCTAGAGACCATGTCAATTGCACTTAAGTGGGTCTATTGGGAAATAAATCTCATATGGAAAATGGTAAGATTTATAAAATGCTTATAAGAAAGTAAATGTTGGACATACCACAATCCAATTATTTTTATGCATGTAGCACTTACTTACTTATAAGTCTACCTTAGTATGAGTTCATAGACTTTAATAAAAACTATATGGATCCACCCATAAAATTTATTTACATTAATATAAAAAATGAAGATGGTAATGTTGAATTATTTAACGATAATGTAGACCCTAATATTGAGAGGGACATTACAAGAATACCAAGAAATTTAAGTGAGACTAACCTAAATCTTAATATGTTTTTTGCGCAAAACATAAGTTTATGAAGAAGATACAATATGAACAGAATTGAGTTTTTAGTAAGAGATGTAAAATGGTGTTGAAAGCAGTGTTTCTTTCAGTAATTTATCCTAAAAAACAAAGATGAGAGTGTGGATAGAAAATAAGCAAGGTCACCCTCTTCAACCCCCAGCCGACTGAAGTGGCAACTACTCAAGTCTGGGATGAGGGAAAAGCTAATTTTAGTCTACATTGATTACCTTCCCTTGAACATTGCGACCAGAGAACTGAAACAATTATTCTCCAAATATGGAAAAGTAGTTGATGTTTTATCCCTAGGAAACTCAAAAGTCAATCATAATACAAGTATGGATTTAGAAGCAAAGAATGCAGCTGATGGTATCAATGGAAACATGTATAAAAGAACGAAGTTGCTGTTAAAGGTTGCTGACCATAGAAAATATAGCTCAACCCCCTCCAATCCTCACAACACCAGAACTCACACTCCCCCTCCCCCTCCTTCAAAAGTAATTTCATTCCACATAAAAGAAGAAAGCAGGTTGTGGCTGAAAAACTGTATGATTGGAACTCTACTAAACACCAAATATATTCATGCACTAAAAAACTCTATACTCACCATTGAATTTACATAATGCAAAGCTTCTTACTTGGGCTGTGTTACTATTCTCCTCATGTTTGATTCAGTTAATAACTTAGAAGTATTCTCCTCAAGCATCTTAAATTGGGTGTGTGATGTGTTCAGCACAATCAAAGATAGGAGTAATCAGAATTAGTTTATGAGAGATTAGTTTGGCTTAATTGATATTTTCTTCCTATTCATGCATGGGATGAGGAATTATTTGTGTCCATTTCATCTCATTGGGGAGATTTCATATGTTTGGACCAAAATACAATTGAGAAATCTAATTTATTTTATGCTCGATTCTTGATTTTCACTAGCCTTAAAAATTCTATAGATGATATTATACTCCTGCAAAATGAGGATATCCCCATCACAATCAAAATTGGCGAAGATCATTATCCCTTTGATCCTTTCTCCTTTTTTTTTCCCACCATTAATGTTCGCCTTAAAATATATTAATAAATAGTGATCGTAAGTATACGAACTATTGCATCATAGGATGAGAACTCAAGGTTGTACTCCCAAGGATCTAAAATTTACTAAACCTTATTATTTTGTTTCTTTAGTTACAAGTAAAAGTAAAGAAGATTTTTGTTTTTGAATTGAAAAAGAAATTAAAGTAAAAGCATGGAAACAATGAATATGAGTATGCAATAATATGAACATGTCTAGAGAAATTGACAATCCATAGTCTATCCTTAATGATTTTGTACAGTTAATTTAATTAATTAGGTTTAACTCTCCAATTTTTAATGCAATAATTAAATTAGAACTTATTCTATTGCAACATAGAAGTAATCTAAGGAAAATATGCATCAATCAAATGAGTTAAGACTAAAACTTATATTTTTAATTCGTTTTAGAATATCAATTGAATAGTTATAGATTTAGACTTTCACTCTCGCTCCATCGTCCAAACCATAAGTTAACTAATTGGTGATCAGACAATCAGTTGTAAGAATTAATTCAACTCAATCAAGTAAAAGTTTAACCCAATTAATAAATTAGTACCAATTAATCATATCAAGACTATTTCATGCTTCAATCTCTAGACAATAACGAATTTAGTTCATGATTGATTTAAAGCTCAACAAATTCACAATAATCCCAAGAGAAATCATACTTAATATTCTTAATGCAAAGAAAATCCAAAATTAAAGTAATTAAGTTAAGAAAATAAACCTTAATTAATAGCAGAAAATTTGAATCTTCTTGGAGAAATTCAACTTCAATTTTTAACACAAACTAAATTGATGAAAACTAAAGAAATCAATAAAAACACAGAGAAAATAGAGTATTGATAGTAAAATCTTCAAGTCATCCTAAACTATTTCTCTCAAAACTCGTTTAGAACGACTTGGATAGATGATGTATGATATTACCCCAATAGGAATCAATAGCACTCTTTATATAGTGAAAAATTAAGTTTTAGGATGTCCAATTCGCACATAAATTCCTTTTCCTACTCTGAATCGGAAGTTCGCATAGCCATTTTTTAGTATGCGCACGGTCCGTGCATGTTGCAGCTTGCCCCGTGTACCTTTCTGTATCTCGCAAACCCTTTTACGTGTTATTACAGTAATTTTCCCGGGATAGCGCATAGGTCCATAGTGGATCTGTACCTTTCGTGTAAAACACAAAATCTTCAATCCTTTCAATCCATAAATTGGCATGGGTCCATGCACGGCCTGTGCCAAAATGAAATCCTTAAAAAGACCTCCAAAATTTTCTCCAAGCTATTCCATTCGCTCAGGAACTCAACCTTTAGATCAAATAACTTCGTTTTTGCTCAGTTTCTTATATTTCTATAAAAATCACTTAACAAACCCATCAAACGTAATTTTTGGGCATAAATTTACTTAGATGTAAGGAAAAATTATATAAAATTTCACACAAAACAACTAACTTTGACCCTAAAAAATGATTCTTGATCCACAATACCTTTAACCCCAATTGTCTATCTCTTTCAACCTTCTGTAATTCCATTCAGTCCACTTATGTCTCCAATACCTATGCATCGACTGTGATAAAAAATCACGACCCCTCCCCTTCCCAGCTACCAACTTCAATGACTCTCATCATTGGTAATCACCCATATCTCACTTTCACCTATTTAGTTAAGGTTTATGATTTTAGTGTTTAGGGTTTAGAAATAAAAATAATTTGGATATTGGAATCCATACCCCTTTGTTGGATTAATGATGATAATGATGTAGACTAAAGTTGAAGAAAATAAATGCTTGGTAGTTAGTTCAAAAACAAGCACCAATCAGACTATTATTGTTAAGCCACATGTCAGATGTGGTTGAAATCGAGTGGGCATACTGGAAAATAAATCTCATATTAGAAAAATAATAAGATTTACAAAGTGCTTATAAAAAAAGGGTGTTAGATTATCATAATCCAATTGTTTTTATACAAGTGGATTCTAACACTTGCCCGCTTATAAGTCTATGTAAGTACGAACCTATTGACTTTAATAAAAACTATATAGATCTTTGATGAATATATATCAAGAGAAATTAATGGTCAAAGATAGTGTTTAGCATTTAGGATCTATGAATCCAAATGGTTTGGACATTCTAATATTTTAACAAATCGAAACGAAATCGAATTATAACATTCACCTAACCAAAGCCTTTAATTCTCCTTCGACGAGGCTGATTTCTCACTTTGTCGTTATTTTTCAAGCTTCAACTCCTTGTGTTTTTCAAATGTTATATTTCTAGGAATGCCTTCACACTTTCATGTGTTTGGTGCGAAGTTTCACCCTTTCCTTCTTTTCATCGCGTCTTTCATTATTCGGTTATTACATTGGAAAGCTCTTGCATTTTTGTGTTCGTCGCTCTTAGTGACTTTGTAATTTCAGTGGAATTAAGACCTTTGACATTCCTTGTGTCGAAGCCGAAGCACCTACTTCAAAGAGGGTCTTCTGCCACGTGGTAGCCACATGTTTTAAATTTTCTACCACATGTCATTTTCTGAGTGTAACAGTCAGGAATGTGAAGGTTTTTCTAAAAGGTCTGTATAAACCCTTCTTATTTCAATCTTTTTCCCTCCTACTTTCCTTTTTTTTTGTCTTATTCCTGTCCAACTCTCCTATTTTCTTCTTCCCCACCTTAGTCTATCCTTCTCAACTCTTCTTTACAATGGCTCATACTCGCCAACACCAGGTTGAGCGCCCCACTTAGGCCACCATGGCTGAGTTTGTTCAGAGGGTTCTTGCTTCCGCTTGGAAGAGTGTTAAGCCTAAAATCGGTGTGAAGTGGGATCATTTTAAACTGAACCTCAATGTTATTTTAGGGGTATCCACTATCATTTATCCTTCTGGGGCTCATCGTATCTTCAACCTTGATCTCATCCTTGACGTTCCTGTAGGTCATAGGAACTATGTATGTTTCTACAACCATATTCTCTGCAACCTTTTATTTCCTCCTTCCCCCTTTTGTGTTAAAGTTTTTAAACATTTCAATGTGACACCTTACTCTCACCCTTAATTCCTTCCTTGACATTCATTGCTTCAACATTTTATGCTTCTGTTTGGGCATTCTCAACCCCTCTGTGGAGCTTTTCCAATTTGTCTCTAGTTGGGAAGACATCGGGGTCTTCATGTCTATGGGGAGGCCCAACATGGGGCTTTTTTCAATAAAGCCTAATAAAGCAGATGACTGGAAGCGATGTTTCTTCGGCATTCATTACATTGGCCACAAGGAGGAAGGCTACGGCTTCAATGGGGACAATTGCAAACCTAATAAGCTATCTTTGAGTTCATTTATCTCGGACGTTGATAATGATCATTTGCAGTTGTTGATTAGTTCGAAGAAATTAGTCAATATTGAAAATTTATGGCAAAGCAGTCTTCTTTGGGACAAGGGTGACCACATGACTATTCCTTAATGTCTTGAAGCTTTATTGGGTGAGTTTTTATTTTTTACTTGTTCTCCTTCCCTGCATTTGCTTCTCGTTCACTTTTTAATTTTCTTGTCTTCCCCTTTAAGAGAGGAACCTGTGAAGTTTATGAATCAAGACTTATTCCCCAAGCTTTGTTCTACTGAGGAGATCATTATTCCGACCACTCTAGGATACTCCCAGTTTATTGCATTCACACTAGGGAGCTTTGACCTTGTACCGATCGGGAAATTCAAGGTGTGGTACAGGCCTTACGCCTCAGGGAAGAGTGCTTTCCATACTTATCCCTTTATTTTACCAATTTGCCTCCTATGGTTGATGTGGGGATTTGAAAGTTTGATGGCCCACTGCTTCAACCCTAAGCTCTTCGGGTTAGTGTAGGGCTACCTCTTTTAGGGCCTAATGGTGATTCTAAGCCTTCTACAACACCTTTAAAGAGGTCTTCCCCTGAGCTTCATGCTGACGAAGATGATGAAAATAGATATTTGTTACGAAAAGGCCTAGGCCTAGATTTGAGAGGCACATTCACCCTAATCCTACCTTGAAGATCACTCATCATCCTCCAGCTTCTGCTCTAGCTTGGGCACCTACCCCAACTCTTCTTCGATCACCTGCTCTAGCTCCTTCTATAGCCCTCAAGCATTTATTTGACTTTGAGAAGAGAAGGCATTATGATCAGAATGTCATGTGTCTCTAATTCAAGAACAAGATTGTCCAGATGCCTCAGTTTTAAGAGGTAGCTCGAAAGGTTTTGGACGCTATGGAGATGATGGCTAAAGATGAAGGAAAATTCAATGAGCTATTTCAGAGTTTCTATAAGAATTATACTCTTCCCCTTTCCGAAGATAGGATAAATGACCTTTATAGCTACATCTATGACAAGGAGGAATTTGTCATCAAGACCTTTCTAGAAAAGGAGTTTACCACCCCACTGACTTCATGTGCTGGTGGACTTCAACCCTTTCTCCTTCGCAAATAGCTTGAAAAGGTTCAACTCTAGGTAAACCTATTCCCCTATCCTCTTCTTCTTCTTATTTTGGCCTTCAGATGGGTGTGTGAGACTCTCAAGAGGTTAGGTAAGTCTTGGTAGGCTAGGCAGTCTCTTAGGGTTGCTTCTCTTATTGAGGCCAAATCCCTCTGAGTGATTTATCCTAATTGTAGGGTGAGAGGCAGGATAAAGATCAAACACTTTGCAAGGAGACCCTCATGAAGGATTGGTAAGTCCATTTCTTCACATATATACTTGTTATTTCTCTTCATTATTTTCTTGGCTTACTAAATTGGTGTCTGTTTATACAGCTTTGTTAGCTGGATGAGTCATTACAGGGAGTATTCCCTAGCTAGGTAAAGCCTCTGCTCCCATCACCCCACTAGCTATCAAAGAAGCTACAACTTTACCTTCGATGGTAGAGATAATTATTACTTTGTCTTTATACTTCAAAATTTTTTGTTTATTTAATTTTCTAATTTTTCTTCTCCTTGCAGAATGTCAAATGGACCTGAGCGAGTGAGGCTTCTTCACCTCACCCTACTGTGGGGACTGCTCCATCCCTAATCATTGTTTTAGCTCTTCCCCCTCCTTCAGAGGTTGAGAATAATACCTCTGTCGCCCCTCAAGCACTTGTACAAGTAGTTTTCATACTTTTGTTTTCTCTTTTAGTATTAATGTGCCCTGATTATTAGACTTATGCATTTCTTTTATTTTTCGTAGGTCATCAAAGTAAATAATGATGAAGCTACTTCGTGGGCCCATTCTGGGGAGTTGGATTTCTTCATCGAGAATCTTGATGTGGAGAACTTGCCAACTCTCTTTTCATAAGGATGATCAAGTATTGGTTGCTCCCTCCTTCAACAAGTAAGTCGATGATCTCTTCGACTCAGGCTATACTATAGAGTCATCCACCCAGGCATTCATTAGATAACCTTACTCTATTGTTCAACTTGCTCTTCATGAATGGACTAGGACTTCAACTGTCCTGAGAGAGGAAGATCACTCAAGCAAATTTGAAGAGGCTTGAAGGTCAAGTGATCAGCCTCAACATTCAACAAAGAAGCTGGCATTGGTTGGATCCTAGCTCCTTCAATATTCGACCTTCGTTCCTCCCCCAACTTTCTCTTAGCAGCCAGGCGATGAGTTTTTCCAAGAGAAAATGAAGGTTCTTGCTGCGAAGGGGATTTTATCCTAAGGGTTTGAGCTTTTTTCTATCCTCGAGGTAATCGTCACTCCCATTTAGCTCTATGTTCTTCTCTCCCTCCTTTAGACCAACTTGTCATTTTCCTTGCAGGATGTTGCTTTGAGAGTTATGTCTTATCAAGAATCCATAAAGGTTGTTCTCTTTTATCATGAAGAGGTAGAAGCTATATTGGCCTCGTATGACTTAGAAGTGGGGAACCTAAGGAAAAGCTTAATAAAAAAGAATCAAGCCATCACTGAGTCTACTTTCGAGCTTCATCATACTAAGAAAGCTTTAGCTGAGGCTACTTTTGCTCTCGAGAGTTCTCGCTTGCAGAGAGGTCTTGCTAATGAGGGTAGAGAGAGCATTTTAAAGGAGGTTAGTGAGCTTTGAAGCCAGATCAAAGAGAAAGAGAAGCTTATAGAATCCTTGAATCAGTGAGCTACTACTTTCAAAGATAAAAACCATACCCTTCATAACGAGAATACTTAACTCCAAAAGGCCCTTATCCTTTCTGAGAAGATCTACAAGTCTTTGTCTAATCAAGCCAAGAGGCATGCTAAGGGGATCTATCAAGCTATTAAGGACTTCTTCGCCTCCAGCTAGTTGCAAAAGTATATAATAAGGAAAGAATTTCTTTACAGTGTTCTCCAGCACAGCAAAACCATCAAAGATGTGGTTGTGAAGTTCCCTAAAGCGGCTGGCGCATTCAAGACTTATGAGCCCAAGAAGGTGAGGGTCCCTGATCTTGAAGTGTATTTGAGTAAGCTTACTCCGCCTTCCTCGCCCACCTTCAAGGCAGACAAGAGAAATGATCTTCCCAATTCTTCAAGTGCGGACCTCAACGTAGATCTAGAGGCTTATGAAGAGGTTAAGGGCTCTCAACAATAACCCTTCTTTAGGATTCTTTACACATTTTGATTATTTTTGCCATGTATTTTATTTTGTACATGTAATCTCATCTTTTGAATGAAGTGCATTGGAATGTTATTTCTTTGAATATTATTTCTCTTATATTTTATGTATTTTTCGAAGTGAATTATAAGAGTGTTCTGTTATTTTTCCTCCTTTGAAATTCATTATTTTTATTAGATTCAACTTTCTTTTAAGTTATTCCATCCATTTTTATCCTTAGCCATGCTGATCATTGTTTATAGTGAAGGTTTTGTCCAAGAGACATTTTTCCTTTCCTCCTAAGACAATCTTCAAGGGGAGTCATGAGTTTGTTCTTTCTTGGGGACTTTTTTCCTTAGGACTATCTTCCTTCATTCTTTAGGTAACCTTTGCCTTTTCAGGTTGGTTATAGGTTTCCCCTTGTGTGCTTCCCTCGAAAGGACTTTCGCTTGTCGAGCAGGTTTTATGTTTTTTATTATGAATATGTTTTCCTCCCTTGGAAGGACTTTTGCCTGCCAAGCAAGTCTTATATCCTTCATCAAGGATGTATTTACCTCCCTTAGAAGGATTTTTCCCTATCAAGCAGGTAGTGCATCCTTCATCAAGGATGTATTACCTCCATTAGAAGGACTTTTCCCTGTTAAGTAGGTCTTGTATCCTTTATCAAGGATGTATTTGCCTCCTTTACTTTTACTTGTCAAGCAGGTCTTAACAAAGTATAAATAATTTGATTTATAAGGCTATATTTTCATTGATTTTCTTTTTACTGGTAGTACATGTTTAGATGTTGTATATTCCATGTATGTGGTAAATCTATACCTTCCAGAGTTTGTAGCTTATAGGTACCTGACCCTATGACTTTTTGAACCTTCAAGGGACCTTCCCATGTAGGGGTTAGCTTCCCCACTCATTCTCTTTGACTGGTGGCTTCGAGAGTTCCCATAACTAACTCTCTACATTGAACTTTCCGGCTTTAACTTTTTTGTTGAAATAGTTGGTTGCCATGTTTTTGTATGCTGCTATTCGAATTATTATCTCTTCTCTCAGCTCTTCCACCAAATCTATATTAATTCTTCACAGCTTTCCATTCTCTTCATCGTCACAATAAAGGACCTTCCGCTTGGTAGGACTATGTTGACAGTGTTAGGGTTATATGCCCTAGAGCTTGTACATTTGTAATTATTTGTAATCATAATCCACGTTGGCTTTAAAATATATATGTTTTCGTTTAATGAATGTTTTCATTTTAGTGCATTACATATATATGTTAAAGCCAACGTGGATTATGATTACAAATAATTACAAATGTACAAGCTCTAGGGCATATAACCCTAACAGATGCACCGTCCTGAATATTGGGTATGGATTTCTCATAGTACCTCTAGTCTTTGCAGATAATCTGTTTACAGGCTGCAGCTTGACAATGTCAAAATGTCTATCTTGTATAAAATCATCTTATGTTTACACTACCTTATCAACTGGTTAAAGGCCATGGTGTTCTGTTGGATTAACTTCTGTCTAGGCAACTGGTTCTCAGAATCTGAATTCTTTTTTTCTTTGTTAGGTTGAAGAAGATGGATCAGTAACCAAAATACGGCATGGCGAAACATTTGAAGACCATATGCGGTTCTTCAAGGGTCTTTGAGTGCAGCCTATTAACCATTTCTGCCAGAGCAACAGGCTTGAAATGTGTTCTAATTGTATTGTTTACATTTTCCAAATTGTTCTGTTGAGATACTCTTTTAGCAGTTGAATTTTGTATTTTTGTACACTTTTGAGGACTTGCATTACGTGCCCATCAGAGATGATTCGTTGAAAGAAGAGATGAAATAGAAAGGAGAAATTAGCTTTGAAGAGTTGGAATTGCCTGATTGGCCTATTGCCCCGCAATTTTAGCACGCCTAAGTGCTGTATGATGGGTTTTCGATAAGGTTTATGGGCAATGTAATTCCTTCTAGATAAGCCCCAATGAAATGTTGCAATTTATTGGTAATTTTGAGGGAAATTTGGGGGAAAAAAACAGAACAGTACTATTGTGCTATTAATTACAAGTATTTTATTCATTACAATCATTAAGAGTTTTGCATTAGTTCATATAGTTTAACTAATTAATAAATATTCATTTACTATAATTATTTATTCATCTCAATTATACTAAAATATTCATTAGGGTTTCGTTTGTTTTGCAGAGATGGATATGGCAAGATAGGATAAATATGATTTTACTATTTGAAGCATTTTTAATCATGGATAGGACTGGACAGAAATGATATTTTGTCCAGTTTTACACTTTGATTTTAGTCCTTCCAATTTTTAAAAGATTGATTTATTCCGTCCATGGACTGAATTAACAAAAAAGTTTATTTCACATTATTTTTATAAATAATTTTTTTAAATTATTTTTGATAAATATAATTTTTGTTTTATTTAAAAAATAATTTTTTATTAATAAAAAATTATTTTATATTATCAATAAATTTAGTTTTATTTTATTTAAAAATTTATCATTTTTATTTTTTTTATAAATATTATCATCATCATTTTTATTTTGTTTATTTAAATTACAACTAACAATTTTTTTCATGAATTATCTCAATAAATATAATTTTATTTTTAAAAAATATTTAATATTTTACTTATTTTGTATATAGATGTAAATTATTTTGATTTAGAATCAATAAATCAATCATTTAATACATCAAAAAAAATAATTCAATCATTTAAAAAATTTTATATTTTATTTTTGTTATAATTCGAATAAAAATTTTACTTTTAAATTAGTTTTAATAAATATAATTTTTTTATATTTAAAAATAAATACAAAAATTTATCAAAATTGTTATAATTGCTTTTATCTAGTCCAGTTTCAATTGCATCAAATATCAGACAAGATAAATATTTGTCCTGTCATGTCCAGTCTTGTCTTGTCCCATCATATCCTATCTTGTGTTAGACTGTTTTGCTACCATAAGTGCACGGGTCAATTGTAGTATAAGTTTTAAAAAAGTAAGAATTATCGCACCATGAGGAGGCAAATTCGATTACCAAAATACTATGAACTTTTCAATACTTAATCTAATAAAAGAAACTCAAGGAAAATTGTTTGTAAAACTAATCAAAAGGGCACAAATTAAGAATTATAGATAAAAATTAATATTAAAGGCAACCTAAAGTTTATACTTCAATTGGTTACTAAATTAATGAAATATATATGCCAATTTAGTTTATCTATTTAATTGGGATAGTTTTGGGCTAATCTCACTAATTTCACCAAATTACACTTTCAAGCTAATTTGACAATACTCAAATTAATTATACATCTATTTTCATGATTACATAAATTAATATGGGCTCATTAAGAATTAATTAAAAATTGAATAAATAACCACCTAGATTTATCTATATTTCTATATAATAATCATTAAGTTTAATTTCTTTCATGAACTAGCATAATAATTTCACTTTCGCTCCGTCTTATTATGCTTTAGATTTTTGTAAATGATGGTCAAACATTCACAAACCCATAAACCAAAAGAAATGACAAAAATTCAATTAAATAAATGGTATATATTAATTTCAAGAACTAATCACCAATATCTATCTAAACCCTAGATTTTAAAATCTAGGTACTGATGTTAAATATAACAAAGATTAAACAAGAAATTATAAAAACCTAAAGAAAATACATGATAAATATAAATGAAAATGAGAGAAAGAGTTTAGAAATGTTCTTATGTGTTTTTCATGGCTAGGAATTTGAAGTAGACAACACTTACTATCTTCTTCTTCA
>CAOJBK016466727.1:0-11921 GCA_948294925.1 Codiaeum variegatum | reverse complement strand
TATACACATGAAATAATTTAGGAAGAATGGATAATAAAGGTTGTGACAGTAGCATAACATTAAAAGTGTGAATGGTGAAATTTTGGACTCTATAACATGTTACATTTGTTTTCCGTAAGAAATAAGAAAAATAAAGATGAACTTAAAACACCTTAAGCCTTATTTGTTTAAAGGTAAGCAATATGGTATCTTAGTTCCAAAAGAAATTTTGTATATCGAGTTCAACACACCAACAAATATTTCCAGCATGTGCCAATAAAGAGAAAGAGCGATAGGAAGAGGGAGAGATGAAGAATTTGTAAATGATCGGGACAAGTTTAGACGATGATTTAGAACTATTATAGATATAGTCTTAAGCCGAAATCAAAATGGAAGAAAACAATCCATCCATATAGCCAAGCCTAACTAAAACAAATTATAGCTTAGTCAAGTTTGCTGCATCAATTATTTTCAAAATTAAAGAAGTTAAAATCACCAGAAAAATGCCAGATCAAATTATAAACCCAAGTCAAAAATATATTCCCTCTTTTATAAAAACTCTCTACATTATTTATTTGATTATCATTTTCTAGATGTATAATGATATATATCTGCTACAAATCATAAGCAAAGCCTTGAGTAGCTAATCGAATAGAGATTTGTGGCTAGATATCAAAGAAACAAACTGCTGCTCTAAAGCAACCAATGTTGTATAGGGAAAGGTAGAAAATGCAATAAAATTCAACCAGAAAAATTCAGACATTAAAACATCATATCTCTATGCACAATGATGCAAACATAAGATGAGATTAGCACTTCCAATTAGAAGAATGAAAAAGTCATCATACCAATTTAGCATAGCCCTCACTTTCTTCTTGGAGAAGGTTAAATTTTGTTTGCTGATAGAGAAGGCGGGTGTTTACTCTAACCTGAAACCAACATTAATGCATGTCAATTGCAAGCAAGTTTTGGACTTTAATCCATTCTGACATTACAACCATATCACTGTATATCAATAAGAAAACGAGAGGTCTTGTTATATCAGCTGCACATCATCAGACACACTCAAGCACTAACTAGTAGAACAGACCTCTCTTTTTTCAAAGTTTAAATGAAGAATATCCATTCAACTGGGGTTGAGTGATGCCAAAGATATAAAGTTCAGAAAGCATTTGACAATAGATTCCAATGTAACCTCTTAAATTGTGATTCCCAATGTCAGATTCCCAGGAATGCTTCATTAACATGCTTGCTTCGCCATAAAACGTTACTAGAAAATGTCCTTTGTATGTGATGCCCATAGATTCCTATTTAACTTCTTGAAATGTGATGCACAATGTCAGATTCCCAGGAATACTGTATCATCATGCTTGCTTGGCCATTAAACATTACTAGAAAATGCATCCTTTGTATCACGCGCTTAATTGAGCTAGGTTACTACTATATCTGTAAACATACGTAATCAAGTGCCCCATTACTTCTTTTTTCTTTTTCTTTTTTTTGTGAGCACAATGCCACTATTTCCCCCCACTTATTAGAGAAACAAAAACACAAGCTCTGCCAATTACATGAAATTTTGACCCCTTTTTTTGCTTTTTTGGTCAAAATACACTTAAAATTAACCTTAGCAAATAAATCTGAAATCAAAGAATTACCTCTTTGCCCTTCAAATCCTGAGGCTTTATCTTAATCATTTCAGCCTCCCACAGAAATTCTTCCTGAAAGAAGAAGGCCTCATTGAACACATTTTGTTTCCCTTAAAGAATGGAGAGACCAAATACCAAGCAAAATTATCTCAAAAATTATATAGAAAAAAAACTAACCTCACAGCGCTCTTGGAAAAGCCTCAATGGAACCAAGGCAGATTCCAGCAGCCACTTTGCCTACAAAGAAGGAAAGAGCTCATGTTCAAAAAAAAAGGAAAATAAAAAACAATAAAATATGATAAATGCTCATCAAAATTCCATACTGCAGGAAAGCTACATTTGGAAGGGATATACAAACAACAGAGTCCAGAGTCATAATAATGAAAACAGCCTAAATAGATAAAGAGTGCAAATTAATACTGATATTTGAAATGTACAACACAATTAAACCAGCAATAACCCTGTAGCTTATTCATAGACAGAACAAATAAAACAGAAACATTTTGCTCCCAAGCATGAAAAGAAACCACCTAGTCATTGTAATACTAACCAACTTTATTAGGCGACCACGGTACTCTCCAGGCATTGTAAGCTGCAAAATCAATCGTAGCATGAATTTGAATGGCACTTGCCAATCCAAATTAAGACAAAAATTAACAAATCAATGTTTTAAAAAAACTCACGTCCTGGCCAATTTGAGTAACGATATCAGCAAAAGTCGAGCCTAACTCTTGACTAGAAACTCTATCAGAAAACTCTACAGAATCTAGCGCCGATTTGCACTTTTGGACGGGCAATTCACCCCGAACCTGAAAAAAAAGAAAATCACAAACAATCAAAACATCAAAAGAAAAAACACAAAACAAATAAAAATACAATTAGATGGGAATCTACCATGATCCAGCAGAGCTCATAAAGGAATCGAAGCATAGGCACCGGGTCTGGAACGCGAAAGCTTTGATTTCCGCTTTTCCATTCGCGTAGACATTCTTCTGTAATGTATATACACTCAATGGGAGGGAGAGACATCTTGTCTTAGACAACAAAATTGAGAATTCGCAAAACCTAGAAAGGATTGTTACACAAACAGTTTGCGAGACCAAGAGATTTAAAGAGGATAGGCAAAGGGGGGCAGGGTTGTAATTAGAGTGAAATTCATGGCGATGGAAGAAATTAGGGAAATTAGGGTTTCAGAGTATGAAAGACGGTTCTTGCAGTATTGCAGGCACTGAAAAGATGGAAAATTCTGTGTTTTTTATTTTTTTGCGCCAGAAAAGATGAAAATTCTTTTGCGCGGTGGTTTTGTTCCCGTTAATTGAGTTAATTTCACCGGATCATTGTGGTAATCAGTTAAAGTCTAATTTTCTTAAATATAAATTACCTTGAGAAAAAATATAATATGTTAAAATCTATTTTTTTTAATATAAATTTATTAAATTTAATTAATTTATTAACTAATTTTTTAGAAAATATACTGTTGATATATAAAAAATTGATTTTTAGTTAGTTTATAAAATAAAGGTATTTTACTTTATTGTCAAAAATTCTATTGGTAAAAAATTAAAATATTTTTTTTTAAATTAAATTATTTTTTTTAATTTATAAAAAATATTTTATTGAGAAATATTAAAGTGATAAAAATAATATAGTAATTTAGATATTTAAAAATTTTATTTTAATACTCTTTTTTAATTTATGAAAATACTCTATTTCACAAAATTGAAAATATTATATTTTTTTTGTAATTATAAATTAATTTTTCTATTTATTGAATTATTAAAGTAAATTATATTTTATTAATCTTGGGAAAAAATGAATAAAATTTGAGTTTTTTTTTTCAAAAAAAATAAAATAAAATAACTTAAAATAATTATAAAAAAAATATGTTTTATATCTCATTAAAGTAGATTTTAATTTTTTTTTATCAATAAAAATAGACTTTGTTTTGGCCTTGTATTTTCTATGTTTTTCATTCAGATTGGGGCTTAAGCTCTGTTTTATAATAATCACTGGTTTAGTTCCTTGCTAGTTTGTTATTGCTTTGCTCTCAACCGTTCCACCCAGTCGCTGGCGTCCACTCCAAGAATAGTTTCTGAACTGCTTAGGAAGGTTAAGGATAAAATGTGGAGTATGCCTTAGAGCCGATGAATTTTTGGGCTTCCTGTCAATTGTTGTTTCTAGACTTTCAGTCCTTTTTTTTTCATTTTTCAGCTGTAATATACTAATTTGCAAGTGAGGCTCATGCATTTTTTAAAAAATAAATTAATCTTCTTCTAAGCAAAAATTATCTATCTCAATTTTTTAATTAAAAATTTTATGTGTATTTTTTATTTTTTAAAAAATTTGTGTGTCTGTTTATATATTAATTGGAGAAAAACAAAAAAAAAATCATTTTCTCAAGTTTATATCAAAAGTGAATAATATAATTTCTCATTAAATCATAAGATTACATAAAATTAATTTCACCGGTGGTCACTGGATATTTAACTTATTAATACAAAAGTTACTATATAAGTTAGTGTAGTTTGAGCTGGAGTTTTTCTCCACACGTGGCGTGAGAGCTAACAATTCCTTTAAATGTCAAACGGCAATTTGGGGGAGTGGTGATTATGTTATAACGTCTTAATTTTGAATTACTTTTTTGAAGGAAACTATTTCTTAGTGACATTTGTATTAATAAGTTAAAGATCCAATGACCACCAGTGAAATTAACTCTCGTTAATTTCAAGTTGGGTCACACCGTTTTGGCACCAATAAGCTATTCTTTCCATCAGTTAGTTTTTTTAAGAACGTGTGTCTAGTTATAAATTGAATTTTTTATAGTAGACTATGTAAATTAAACTGCAATAACTTATAAATAATTTTAAAGATAAAAAATTATCAAAATTTAGGAGCCTTCAAATTAAGTTACTTTTATTAAAAATTTTGAAATAATTCTTTGCATGCAATGTCAATAATTAAAACTAATAATTTTTGTACTCAATTTTTTGGTATTCAATATTTTCAACTATAAAACAATAATTAAAAAATAATAAATAAAGAGTCTTACAAACCATGTACGTTTTTCATTTCAAAGTTTAATCAATTTATAATATTTTTTCATATCAAAAATGTAATTATTTTGTCTTACAAATTATTAAAAAAATATTGTAAACATTAATTATAATTTAATTTAAAATTATTTTATAATTATAATTATACATAATAATAATAATAACAAACTAATGCAAGTTTTATCGAAATCGATGCTCAATTGAAAATAAACGTTAAAACTTTTTGAAAATTTCTATCTTCGATGGTTGATTAAATAATGGTATTTTGTTGTTTTACATGATCTTTAGCCATGAAAGAAAATATGGATTTTACCTCAGGTTAACAGTAGAAGCATTAAATTAAGAGCTCTGCCTCTAACTAACAGTCATAACTTTTTCTTTTTTTTTTCAGAAATCATAACCTCTGAATTACTTATTCAACACTTGAGGTTGAACAATTATGGACTTGTTAAAAAGTTTTCAATTAAATATAAGTATACATTATAGAGGGTAGTTTATTTTAATACAACAACAATTTTATTATTTAATTGTTATCATAGTTCCTATGTTAAGGAATCAACTATGTATATTATGTTTTTTTTTAATCCTATACATGCATTATAAATCCATTGCATTATAAATCCATGTAGAATATGTTTTTTTTTTTTAAATCCTATACATGCATTATAAAAAATACAACAATTTTATCAAATACATTAAAAATCAACAACAATTTTTTTATTTTCATGTAGAATATGTACATATTTTAACAAAAAATCAGCATATAATACAATAAAAATAAGAATGCCTACATATTCTAATTAATTAAGAATTTTAGGAAGAGTTAGTTTTGATTCTCTTCCTAATAACCAACTCTTCCTAAAATTCCTAATTAATTAGAAATCAATCTTTATCCCTTAAAAAAATTAGAAATCAATATTTAGGTTAAATTTCTTAGGAATTGTTATGCTCTTTTTTTTTTTTAATAAAGTAAATTAGTGGTAATACTATTTTTCTAAAAATAAGTCTTTGTAATAACATATCATAATAAGAATTATAGTTATACTCCTACCACAATACGAACTTCAATTATGTTAAATTATTTGATATTATTTTATTTTATATATTAATTTTCAAATAAAGAATTGCAATAAACATAGCACATTATTACAAATCCTATTTCTAATCCTAATCTTATATCAAATAAATTATTTTAATTACATTATTTATAATAAAAATTGTACCTAGTTAATATAATTAATGTTTTTTTAACTCTATAACTATTTTTTCTCTTAATCCTAATTCTTTTTTACATAATAATTATCAAAATTACCATCATAACCTTGTATTAATTTATAATTAAGAAGATCATAAAGAGGGCAATTCGGTATTTTTGTAGATTTCATCTCTTAGCCACATTTATATATACTATTTTTTTCAAAAATATGTTATACACATTGCATAAATGTCCCATTGTATATTCTATTTATTTAACGTTAATATATTTTTATTGGATAAAAATAAATTAAAACTCAAATTTCATTGCAATAAAAACTTTACTAAATTTAAATAATTTTTAAATTTCAAATCTAATTGATATCTATTAAGAAAAAAGTATAACTTTGACATCTAATAGTATAATGATAGACTTTTGTTCCTTTTTATTTACTAAAATTTTATTTTCATTTTTGCACAATTTTATTAAACTAGTTTTTTAAGAAGGTGATTCGCATGTTAACAAAGTGTCAGTTATATATGTCGTGTATAATTATTTTGTATTATATTATTTTGAGTTTAAAAACTTATATTATATTATAGTATAATATATATTTAATAGAATTCAAATTTTTATTTATATATTTTTATTCTTATCTAAACCTACCTAAATTAATTTTCTTAATTTTATTACAATTGATTTTATATATATTCAATAAACTTAAAAATGGAAGTAGTAAATTATTTAGAAATATTTTAATTTTCAATTATTAAAACCACTTCACAAATAAATTATAAAAAAATTAATTATAATGGTTTGTTGTATAATAAAAACCTAATCAATGTTTTTTTTTTAAATTTATCAACGTCGATTTTTTTGACAGTCTTCATATCCTATTGAAACTCTTATATCGTTATAAATATTCATAAATTTAATTAAAATTTTAATATAAATCAAAAATATATTCCTAAACATACTTGTTCCATAGATTTATGATATATTTTCATGTCAAAATTATAATTTATCTATATAGATTTATTAAAAAATTAATAATTATAATAAATTTAATTAAAATTTTAATATAAAAATAAGAGAAAAACGCACTTGTCCAATCGGTCTACAATAACTTCGATATCAAAACTAGAATTATTTTATCCCTGAAAAATTATCTATAATAAATTATAAAACTTAAAATATATATTATAATTATAAATATACATAATAAAAATTAATGACAATAACTTTAATATCAACAAAATAGTGTCAATTATTTTATTATCAAAATCTAAATTATTTACCATGAATAAAAAAAATAGAACTAATAATAACAAATAAATCTAATTAGACAAAACAGAATGATTAGAAATATGTTATGTCTATATTTATAAAGTACATATTTAATAATCCTAATAGAAAAATGTATTATAAAATAATTTTTATTTAGAATTATATTATGATTAAACTTCCTAAAACTAATAGGAGAATATAATATAAATCAATTATTAATTAGAGTTTATAAAATAACATTTATTAAAGAATTACAATAAATATAATCCTATTCCTATTATATTTCTTTTTTTTTTCTTATTATATTGTAATTTATATTTTTTAATTAATAATTAATTAAATTACTATAATAATATTACATAACCTAACAATTAAGAAAACTATAGGGATGGTAATACGATAATTTTGCCAATTCTCCTATTAGCTACATTTATATATATTATGATATGATGACTAGTTTTTTCCAATAACGTGCTATACACGTTACTAATTTATATCATCATAATAATTACTTTAAATGTTTTTTGAATTGTTTCATTTAAAATGACTTTTGGTGCTTGCATAATCTTTTTTTATATTTGACTGCAATCGCTTCATATCAACATTCAAAATCAATTCATCGTAATTGATAATTTCGTTAATTTAGAACACATCAATATATTAATAAAATAAAAAAATTATTTAAAAATAATATCAAAAAATTATATGTCATACACTTACGATTTATCAACTTCTAATATATTTAGATTAAAATGGATAGTATTTATATTTATTGTCCATAGTTGAATTTTTGCCTAATGAAAAAAATAAAATCTAATATAAATGTAGTTACAAATTAGAAATTGAAAGATAATGTATCAAACAATATCTAATTAAATATAATTTTAAAAATTTATTTATAATTTAATATTATTATTTAATTTTTTAAATATAATAAAATATTATCATTCTTAATTAAATTAATTTTATAATAAACCACATTAATAACATGTGAAACACGTCGAAAATGATATTTTTTTAAGTCGTTAAACTTTGGATTTTAATTTTATTAGTTTAATTAAATAATTCATATTAAATTAATTTAAGTTCTAAGTATGTTTTTAACTATTTATTCATTGAATTGAATTGAATTTTTACTAGTTTAACCTATTGAGTAAATAATAAATGCTTACTTTTCTTATTGAGAAAAAAGGCAAATGTTTTCATGGTCTTAGTGCAAAGTAAATACGAATCCTTATAAAAAAAATTTTTTGCCAAATATCCTATACATCTATCTATGTTTTTGTTTTCAAAGATTTTTATTATTAATCCAAAATCCTATTCCAAACAAATTAGGATTCACATTCTTATTTTAATTAACTTCTTTTTCTAAAATTTAATTTAAATTAATTAATAAATAAAAATTAACATTCACAATTAAATTAATTTTATAACAGGCCATATTCTCCTAATATAACTTAATTAAGGATTTTTTTTATATCTTTCATTATTTTAATTAACTTCATTTTTCTTAATTTAAATTAATTAATTAATTAAAACTATCATAATACCCTCAAATAAGAAAAATAAGGGAGGCATTTCAGTAATTTTGATAATACCAAATTATCTCGTTGTATATATAATATATAATTATTTAGCATCCTATTATTTTGAACTTAAAAACTTAGATTATATCATATCATAATGTAATGTACATTTAATAGAATTCAAATTTTTATTTATATTTACTAATTAATTAAATTATAATAATAACCTTACATAACATAATAATTAAGAAGACTATAGGGAGGATAATACGGTAATTTTATTAATTCCTCCCCAAAACCATATTTATATATACTAGTTTTTTTTCACAAACGTGCTTCGGACGTTGCTATGATGTCTGTTATAATTATATATTATCAAATGTTATTGAATTAGATGATCAAACATAAATTTAAAAATTGAATAATTAATTATTTAAATAGAATATACTTAATTATTTTATTTTATTTTATTTTATTTAGTTTATCAATTATACTTAATTTGTAATAAAAATATAAATGAAATTTTGATGTATGATTAATATAACATTCAAAATAAATTAGTACAATATACTAATATATTAAATTTAAATATAATTAGCATATAGTTATATTAGCTACTAATAATTTTAGGAGATTGTATTCAATTAATAATTTTAAAGACTTTTTTTTTTAATAAATGACTTTTGAAAAATTTATTTGATTCTTAATGACTTTTACATAGTTTCTGAAAAAGTTATTGGAAATCTTGATAAAATAAAAAAGAGAATTATAGACTTTTTTATACATGAATTTGTAAAATAAATCATTAAAAGTCATTCACTTATAAAAGTATATGACTTTTTGAATATATGTTAACTCTGAATGACTCCATAAAAATTATAATTGAATACCTAATAACTTTTATATATTTTTTAAAAGTTTTTATTGAATACACCACAACTTTTATATAGTATTTACTTTTAAAGTTTATAAAAGTTTAAAAATTTTATAATCCAATACACCACGCTTAATTTCAATAATATAAGAGTTCTATTTAAATATATCATATGGTGTTATATTTCATTTTTTTATGTTGATAACATCTATTTTTTTATAAATTATTAATTAATTTAAGTTTAATTAAAATATTCCATACAATTTATTAAATTTACATTTGTTTGAAAGAAAAATGTACATGTTTTATTATAAATAAAATTCTACTATAATACTGATTTTTTATAAACTGTAATATCTTTTAAAAAAATGTACTACGGTGATATTTAATTTATATTATATGATTCCTAAACATATACTATAATAATGTTTATGGAAATAATTCATAGTGACAATACATCATGAAAATCTAACTTATCCAAAATTCATTATTCATAAATAAAATTTATGTTTTTATTTATATATATAATCAATGAATTATAAACACATAATAATTTTTAATTATTTTGTATGATAAAAGATGTTTTCTTTTCAAATTATAATTATTTTAGGATTTTTTCTTTTCAAACTATAATTTTTGTATGATTTTCTTATTTTATATTTTTTGTGTTGCTCTTAACCAATATTCACCAAAATGTTGTTGGCCCACTCACAACCTTCTATCAATAATTTTTTTTATTATTATTTAATCGATAATAATTTATTAAATATTTAAGTTATTAAATGTCTAAATTAAAACTAATCAATGGATCATTAGTGAGGACAATTTAGTAAATTTGTCTATCCTCCATCTTACATACTTTTATATATAATATAGATTATGATATGATTATGATTATGATTATGATGTAATTACTAAAGTGTCTCATTGCATATGTAGTGTATAATTATGGGATAAGTACAAAAAATTACCATGTGGTTTTCAGCGTTTTCACTTATGGGTCTGTGTAATTTTTTTTTTACAAAAAGGGATATGAGGTTTCTTCTATTAGCAATTAGGAGTCTATAACTTTAGCACCATTAGCAATTAGGGGTTCACAACATCGACAACATGAGTAAAACGCTTATTTGACACAGTAAAAATTGACGTGGCATAGTCAATTACGACAAGGAACCTATAATCAACATTGGCATGGAACTGTGGGTTTCAGTTATCAATATATTCAGCTATATGACAACACTAATGTGACACTTTGCGATCCCCATTTTTTCCACATGGATTAATAAAAAGGAATCTACGATGCCACGTTGTCTGTGGGTGCTACGTCAATATTGACTATCCCACATCAGTGTTCACTATGCTAAATCAACATTAATTGATGATATTAAGGCAGTATACCCCTAATTGCTAAAAGAAATAAACATCATACCCATCTTTGTCAAAAAAAAATCCACAGACCCATAAGTGAAAATACGCAAAACCACATGACATTTTGTTGTACTTATCCCTATAATTATTTAATATCCTATTATTTTGAGTTTAAAAAACTTAGATTATATTAATATATATTTAATCAAATTCAAATTTTTATTTATATTTTTTTCTATTTATATATTTTTATTTTTATCTAAATCTACATAAATTAATTTTATTAATTTTATTACAGTTGATTCTATATATATTCAATAACCATAAAAAGGGAAGTAGTAAATTATTTAAAAATATTTTAATTTCTAATTATTAAAATAACTCCATAAATAAATTATATATTTATAAAAAAATAATTTAATTATAATGACTTGTTGTATAAAAAAAACCTAGGCAATTTTTTTTAATTTCTTAACGTTGATTTCTTTTCAGTCTTTCTATTCTATTGAAACTCTTAGATTATTCTAAACATTCCTAAATTTAATTAAAATTTTAATATCAACCAAAAATATATTTCTAAATGTACTTGTTCTATAAGTTTATAATATCTTTACATATCAAAACTGTAATTTTTTTGTCTATAAAGATTTATTAAAAAATAATTATTATAATAAATTTAATTAAAAATTTAATATAAAAAGAAGAGAAACACTTACTTGTATATGACAATTTTTTCATATCAAAATTGAAATTATTTTATCCCTGAAAAATTATCAAAAATAAATAAATATAATAAATTATAAAATTTAAAATATATATTATAATTATTGTTATATATCTTTCTGGAAATAATTTAAATTCTTATGGGAACAAATAAGAAATTTGCTCAATTATATAGTTTTTTTTCTTTATAATATTTATCTGTTATTTAATTATAAAATTTATTTATCATAAATAAATTAAAATTGTAAATAAACAAATTATAAAACTTTT
>CAOJBK016465497.1:0-10799 GCA_948294925.1 Codiaeum variegatum | reverse complement strand
GGAAAGATTTTAACATGTTTCATTGAAATGCTCATCCCGAGCAACCAATGAAAAAGCCAATAGGTTAGCACATAGGGCATCGGATTACCTTTAATGTTTTAGCAAAATTCCCTTTGAATACAAGCCAATTTTAGTTTTATGTTCAAAAGGAATTGACTTACTGTAAGAGCAAGTTGAGAAGCATCCAAGGGTGTTTGCTATTGATATCCAACAGGGTTGGAGAAAGCTTTGGATGCTGATCATAAGAGAAGAATATTAGCCCCCAATTTCTAACAAAATGAGGATGTTTTGTGTAAAAAAAATTACTAAGATCATTTTCTATTATGCCCTGGCTCCAAGGAAGCAATATTAGTCATGACCTTAGTCTTTGAAGGAGTAGCAAGAGCTCATCAATTGAGGAAGCTAATAAGACAACTATTACAACATCATGAGTATTAGTGGCCTAAAATGAAAAAAGATTTGAAGCTTATAAGAAATATAGTGCATATCAAATCACATTAGCAAAAGAGCTTCATTCTATTGTTAATCCCCGACTTTTTTGGGCATGGGCCATGGATATCCACCATCTTCTAAACACCAATGTTTCATCTCGGTGGCAATTAATTACTTTCCAAAGTGGGTGGAAGATATTCTTTTGGAGAATGTTAATCACTAGGCAGATATAAGTTTTTATCAAAGAAGACATTTTGATAAGGACAAACACCCTTGGATGCTTCTTAACTTGTTGATTAGGGGAGATGAAGTTAAGCAATCCTACAATGAGTATGGGATGAATCTACCTCATTTTCGTTCTTCTTTGCTAAACAGAAATGGAGTGTGAGAGAATGAGAGATTGAGATAGACATATAGATGTGAGGGGCCGTAAGAGAGGGTTTGAGATTAGGGATTGGATTTCGATTGAGAAGAAGAAAAAGGTGTTTATATATTAAAAAAATTTATGACATCATTGTGGCAGAATAATTTTATCGTATGTCCAAAATGATCTGTTTCATTTATTACCTTACCATGGCTTAGTGATGCCAATACCATTAATTAACCCGCCTAAATTTTGGCTTGAAATTATCAATTGGTGCCACAACCTACCAAATTAATTCATCTCAGATTGGTAGCTAACTTTTGGAGGGAATAATGTAAAATTACTCTTACCAACTTAGCAACGATAAAACGACGAAAAAATTGTGTCTAAGTATTTGAGACGCTTTGTCATTGGAATGTCAGTCTCTTAACTAGTAATTTTATTTTTATTTTGTTTATATATTATTTGCGCCGCAATTTTGTTGCAATGACTTGGTAAATTAGAAACCAAATAAAGCTAATTATTATTTATTTGCAATGGTCCAATCGACATACACGTTAGTGACACAGGTGTGACATGTCTGTAAATCTTTCCTTCTCAGCCTACACACAGTTAGTGACCACATTCAAATAATGTATAATTATTATTTATTTATTTATTTCTCTTACTTGTAATTGTTATGTGTAAATATATGTTTATTGTAATTTTATATCAATATTTCAAAAGTTTGTATATATTTTTATATAAGCAAATTAGAATAATAAAAAATAGTTACTTTCTAATTCTAAAAATTTATAATAATAGTATTTTTTATATAAATTAAATAATTATAGTATTTTATTTTTAATTCGAATACAATTAAGTAGTTTTTATTTTATAATAAAATTATATTATTTTGAGCATAAAAAAATAAAATTATATTATTTTACGAAATCATTTTTTATTTAAATAATAATTATCTTCTATTTTTTATTTTAATTCATTTTAATTTTTTTATTTGTTTGTTCTTTCAGTTAAAATTTTTTAATATATTTATAAAGTGGTAAGAATTCCTTTGTTGATTGAAATATTTGTGTATTTTACGAGAATATATTTTATCTTTATTTTATTGATGTAGTGAGAGTATTGCTAATTTCCTCAATTAGTAGAGAGAATCGGAATCCATGTGAAAGATAGAACAAAACAAAATTAGTCAAGTCAAAACTATAAATGAACATTTCTTTTGGATCTGAAAATGAAGTGGGAGTTTAGAATATTAGGGTGGATTAATTAAAAAATCTGCTAGCTATGAGCCACTCCTGCACCTAATCCATGTTGCTACGTCTTGTGTATGTAACAAGCCAGCTAATTAATTATACGATAATTTATGAGTAATATGACCATAAAACATGCTAAGAGGTCTCTAATTGCCTCTATCGGGGTTTTGGGGCATTGTTATAACTTATAACTTGAGACTTTGCCAAAATAATTTGAGTAGTATAGGCATCTTGATTTGTAATTGAATTAATTAATTGATTAAACCAAAAATTAATTAATTAATTAATTGAGACCCCGTGAATTATAGCTCGGATAATAATTATGGGTAGTAAATTAATTAAACTTGATCAAAGCTCGTGAATTTAGGTGTTAGATAGGGTGATGATACCTATGTCATATATTATTACATACTCTCTACATTCTTAAATATTTTAAGTATCAAAAACGAATTTATAAAAAAAATATTTAAAATTATAATATAAAAAATATATCAATACTTTCGTCTCGAATAGTATTTTTATAAAATAATTTTTTACTTATATATTTTAAAAATATTTGAAGGTCAAAATTTATCATTTATAAGCATAATAGTCACTTATTTCATAATGGATGGAGTATATATTTTAATCTAGGTTCAGTGTTTCTATTATTTCCGGTGCAACTTGATTAATAACTTAATTAAGCTTGCTCACATCAAGCAAAAAAAATTAAGCTTCCTCAAAGGACAAAAGCGGAAATTATATTGGAGTGTTTGGAATGGAATGCAATTGAGTTCATTCTATTTTAATACTTGGTTAGACTTTTATGGTATGAAGTTTGATATTATGAGTAATCATACTCTATCCTTTAAGATTCTTAATCCATATAGTTTTCTATTCTACTCCTTATACTTGCTATCTCTTTTATTTTATTACTAGTCTATGACCATGCCTTGTTGCGGCTACTTAAAAATTTCAAGTATTTAAAAGAACATAAATTTAAAAAAAAAAATAAATTTAATCATGAAGATTTAAAATTGTCATTTTATTAGAATTTTATTACATTTTCCACATGAAAGGTGAATTTCATCTAACATAAAAGGCTTTTAATAAGTGATCATAGAAATAGATTAAAGATAGTAAAGATTATAAACTCATTCACAAACTTTATATTCTCTAATTCAATGAAAATTAAATAATCCAATATAAAAACGTTTGATTTGAACAGTTTAGACAATATTTTAGTGTACCTTGTACTTTATGAACAAAAAGAATAACTTTAACTCCTCACTTCAATCACTTTTCAATTCAATTCATGAAAAGTTTTAATCAAAACTTTATCCACTATCTCTCCTAAATCACATGTAACGAATTCAAATTCCTTTATCCTTTGTGTACTCTAATCATACATCACCTCTACAAATTTTACAGACGAACAAATAAACCAATAATGATTAAGGAAAAATAATAGGCAAAAACTAAAGACGAACTATTTGCTTTTTAGCCGTTGCTTGTAGCCATGACCGATGGCCGACCACCAGACAATACCCTGTTGGACTGCTATGTCGGGATTGCAGACTTGTTCAAGCCTTTTTCACGTACATCTGCAGCTCCACAACCTGCTCCTAAAAAACTTATGCTTAGATTGTGAATAATCAAGAGTGTTTAACTCAAGCAATTTCTTCAACTGCTATTATTTCAGACTTTGGAGGCTTTGTGTGTGTAAGGATTTCTCAATCCACTTATGATCGAAGGGTGAAAATGTGTGAGTCGTCATTGATTGGACCATCAATTTTGAATAAGGGAGATAAACCAAGGAAGATTTCAGATTTGAATGAGACATTGAATAAAATTTGGGGCTTACACACCCATTGGCCCTTAATTTCATTAGAAAAATGATTCTATCAAGTTTTGTTGCCATCAAAGAAAGTTTAATTGGCAGTGTAGAACAAAGATTCGATTGATTTAAAACCTAGTTTGTCTGCTTCCAAAAATGGGTTACTGGTTTTGATCGTTCGGTTCAAAAATTGACCAATGCTCATGTATGGATTCGTTTATATTCTTTTCCTTGGGAGTATTGGAATGCTCATATATTAGTAGATATTGCTAAAGGGATTTGATTTTTAATGAGAAATTGACAAAGCAACATTAGATAGTGATTATGGCCATTATGCAAGGTTATTGATTGATATTGATATGGTTGGTAAGATCCCTGAAACAATTCGAGTTGAGAGGGAGGGGAAACAATTTTGGAACCACATTGAATATGAAAATCTCCCTGCTTACTGTAAAATTTGTTCATCTATTCGACACTTATCTTATGATTATAAGAAAACTAAAAAACTTCAATTACAAATTAAAAGGAATGAGACCCAAACTAGAGAAAATCTATCTCAAGAGGAATGTCTAGGTAATGAAGGGTTTGGCATGAGAAACCTCCATTATAAGAAAAATACTTATTTACAACCATAAAACTACGACTAGATGCTTTTCTAGTCGTAATTGAATGCTAGTTACGACGGGATTTTCATTTTGGCTGTAAATGAATAAAGTATTTATGGCAGAGTTCATTTCACATCGTAAAAGAGTTGGAACTTGTCGTAAAAGCATTGAAATTCTAAGCGAGAGATTGGGTGGGGCATAAATTAACAATTGAAATAATTATGACCGATTTTAATGTATAAAAATTGAGCTCCAAAATTAAAATGAAAAGAAAAAACCAATTAAACCTTATTGCCCAGATAAGGTTTTCTCACTTCCTCACTCTAAAATTCACTCTCTCATTCTCCCTCTAAAATTTTTTGTGAAATCGTGTGCCTAATATTTTGGTAAGCCCATTCTCCTCCAAAAAGGCACAAATATGCATATCGTTCGACTACTCGCCACTCACCAAGGAGGGACCATACCACTCAACCATCTTGAGCTTTATGTCAAAGTTTAATTTTAGAAAATTGAAGAAATCGACCTTGGGGAGATAGTTCGTGGTCATCAATAGACCGCTGCCCAAAGTGTAAACCTTCCACTCTGCTGCAAACATACACCGCGACCATACAAATTTCTCATCGTAAAAGAGCTTTTGTGACTAGATTTGGCCCATTTACAATGAGAAACAATCATCTTTAGTGAGGCATTTTCTTATAGTGCCCGTGACCCCACTATTGTTCCAGTTACACATGTGATGAATCGGTTAACTACAAATCTTATTTCTCGTTATGAACAGACAACCACTAGAATTCATGATGATTATATTTAGGTTGTTTCTACTGGTCATTAAGAATATGCTAATAACAATCCTTTCGTTGGTGATAGTGAGACTAATTATGACCCTGTGATGAAAAATCAAGAAGTTACTCAGGCTGTTACATCTATTTTAGATGAAGTGACTAGAAATGAACATATTCATAAGGAGAAAGATCATGACACTAGTCTTTCCCCTTCAAATGTGAATGGTGAGAAACTTTCATGTGATAAGGAGGCTGGGAAGGTTGGTGGGGGAGAAAATACCCATTCTAGCTAAAATAAACAAAGTATCTAATGGATGGATTTGTTTGCCAAAATGTCTGATCCTTAGGATTGTCAACATAGCATATGAAAGGGTTATACTCATCATAGTGCAGAGATATTAAATGATTTATTATATGACATGATGACATTAAAGACCATGTTTTGAGTACTATCCAAAATAAAAAGAATCATCAATATATTTATACAACATATACTTGGCTAGTATGAATCAAAAAGCCTAATGCGAAACTTAATCTTTAGATTATTATTATTGATTGTTTTTCTTTTTTTTTTACTCCTTTGGAGCATTTTTTTTTTTCTTTTAATAATACAGAACTTGACTCCAACCTTTAATTAAAAAATGAACTATATATAAATGATGCACTGAAAGTAACACCAGGGGTTTTAAATTTATAAATGCTTGACGACTAATTCTACCCTAGCTCTAGGCAAGTGCACTTATCATTTAGGTAGTATAGCAGTAACGAGGTCGATCCACGGGGACACCAACACAAGTACTAGCTCAAACTTAAATAGTTGTCTAGTTCACAGATAATCATTGATTAAGAGCTGAAATTAAAATCCTAATTCCTAACTAAACCTAAGGGATAACTTCAAGAACTTGTAAGACTAAGGATTAAAAAATATGAAATAGAGAATCCACCTAGACTTCAACTCGTATTACTTAAATCATACGTTCAATCAACAAATCAATGAATATGTTGATTAATCATTAAGTGGGATTTTTCATTAGATTAGGTTTAAATCTTTCTCAAGTAATTAAACCCCTGATTTCCTAAGTAATAGGAAAGGAATCTCTTCTCGATCCTATCCAATTAGAAACGGCATTAATGTTCCATTAAAAAAATTTGTAAAACTCTAGGAGTTTGTGAATCTACCATCGACAAACCTATTAAAATTTTGAGTGTTCTATGTCTAAACTCTCTATCTCTAGTAAAGTTTAAACAACACAAATCAAGAACAAGCATGCAATTGCAATTTATTTATGGAAAATCAAGTATCAAAAACTAAACTTAATGAAAAACCTAAACATTCATTAAACAAACTGTTGATCAATCCATACAAAACATCAAATACTTATATAATCTAGGTAGATTAGACAAGTTTACTTCATAATAGCAAAGGAAAAATAAGAAATCAAAAGAGGAAGAAAATAAACCAAGGATAGCTTAATCATTAAATTCCAATGATAATCTTGCTTAATCTTTGATTCTAATTGTATTTCTCCACCTTTAATTCAATCTTTGATATGAAAAAACTTGGTTCTTGGCAGTTCTTTGGTGTTTTGGATGAACCATAAACCTAAAGAACCAAAACAAGACACTCCAAGACTCCCAAAGAGAGAGCCTCCAAGAAAGAGAGTCTTCAAGCCAGAGCCTCCTCAATCTGATATAAATGGTGTCCTTTTATAGCTATTTAAGGCTCATTAGGGTTTAGATGGGTGTTAAGCATGGGTTGGCCAATTTTTGTCAAGTCAACATAAGTTAGATTGGTACCCAAAATCAGACGTCTGATTTTCGTGCAAATTTTGGACATCCAGATGAAAGAATTATACTTTGTGGTCTTCTTTAAAGTTGTAGATATTTCTCTTATCTTTCCAACAGTACCTGAATTTTCTGAATTTTAGTTCTTTATCTCAAGTTATGCCTAAAACACAGAGATAGGGTCAAACCAGCTAGAATTTCACAGATTAGGTAGTAAGCTCTCACGGTCCCTGGCACGGCCCGTGCTGGGGACTGTGAGAAGCTACTATTTCTCATTTTTTTAGAATTTTTCATGGGATGGCTCACAGGCTGTGAGCTAGACCATGGGGCAACCCAGAGGCTTGATTTTTCTCTCCGTTTTGACACATTTTCTTTGTCTTTCGAACCCAAACCTTGAACTAGTTCCTCCGAGCTTGGGAATGCAATTAATTACTTAGAAATGGCTAGAAAAAAAAACTAGAACAAATAAAATAAATTCAATTTAACAAGTAAAATCATCAAGAATATGAGAGAAAATAATGTATAATTTTCTAGTTATCAAACTCCCCCACACTTGAACCTTTACTTATCCTTAAATAAACCTAAGCATCAAACAACCCCCACTTTTAATATATGAAAGACCTCAGAAAATTGAGACAAAAACAAGAGCAAAAATTCACTTTCATAGACACTTGGTTTTCAAAATACTTTGGTTTCATGACTAAACTAAAGATAATGTTATCGAGTTTGGAATCTATGAAGGTACGTTCTTACGACCTAGATCTAAAGCAATCCATTCACCAAATCGAATGTCTAGTCTCTAAACATGGCTCTATTAAAAAATTCAATTTAAGTATTCCTTGAGTCATTTGATCACTTTTTACTAGGGAGTAAAAAAGTTTTTCTTAGTTTAGTGCAAAGTATCATGAGATTTTCAAATTTATAAGGGAAAAGACTAACCCTATGACCTTAGTCGACAATGGGTCTGCAGTGAATGTTTGCCCTCTAAAAGTTGCAGGCTACTTGGGGTTGACTATTATTGATTTCACCCTTTCTAATCAAATTGTATGGGCATATGATAATTCTAAGAGAGAAGTACTGGAGTGGCAACTCTGATCGTCACTATGGGTTCCACCACCTTCAAGATCCCTTTCAAGTCAATGATGTACCATCCTATTTCAACTTGCTTTTGGGTAGGCCTTGGATCCATAAGGCCAAAGCTTTGCCATCTACTCTACATCAGAGAGTTAAGTTCCCCTTGTAAGGTGGTATTATCACCTTTAACGTTGATCTGTTTGGAAAATCAGAAGTCTCAGACATTGTTCCCATCTTGGAGATTCAACCTGAGCTATCGGCATATCCTTTATATGGATTCTTGTTTGTACAATTCATTCATACTGTAGAGAATCTAAAAAAACCACTTGCCTTAGACTTCTATCCTTACTGCAGCCCAATGGTCGAGAATATTTTTAAGCACATGGCCTCCTTTCCTGGTATGGGTCTAGGCAAAAACCCACAAGGAATTGAGTCCTTCAAAGAATTCAAGATTTCCACTCCTCCCTTTTGATTAGTCTATGAAACTAATGATGATGAGATTGAGGAAGAGAAAGCCAAAGCTAGAAAGAACTCTGTAATCACAAAATGAGGGGGTGAAATTGACATCTATCTAAGGTCCTATTTCAAAACACTCAATGGCTATTTTGTCAAGGAGGGAGAGACTGTTCCTTATCGTGCTTTCCTTGAGTCATGGATTTGCCCTATCACTGGTGTAAGAATTCCTAAATTTGAGTTATTTTCTAATGTGAAACTGACTATCGAGGATCACTAGCTCATATATTACTTGGACGATGACTATGAAGAGAACATGGAAATAAGCCTCTTTGGTGACATAGCTGTTCTCATTGACAAGGAGGAGAAATCTGACCTCTCCACTCTGATTAAGACTGCCAATGAAAAGCTAAAGAACTGGAACTTCGATAAGAGTCCCTTTAAAGCTGCTAAATCTAAGCCTCGTTTTGAGTCTAAGTCTGAGTCAACTACTAGTTCTGAGTCCTCCTCTTCTTCTGAAACTGATGATGATGTAAAAGATCCACCGGGCTTTAACTATGAATATGATGTAACCGTGGACCTCTCTCCTATTTCAATTAATAGGACACCTAAATTTTCTTATTATGAGCCTGTCTCCTTGTTTTCTTTTACTATTCCAATTGATGAATTTGACCTCAAATAAATAGAAAAAGATAATGAAATAATAAAAAAAAAAGGATGCAGTTAAAGAGCCCATAAACACTGGCACTCATGACATGTCTAAAAACACATACATTGCATTTGCAAGCTCAAACAAAAAGGACACCTAGTATGTAATCAGAAGATTTGAAGATTGCTTTACCTGGAAGCTTGGTGAGATGACCGGACTAGATCTAAGCATCGTTGTCCATATGATTCTAACTTATCCTGACTGCAAGCCTGTCAAGCAAAACCTCAGACTCATGAAGCATGCCTAGTCTATTCCGATCAAGGAAGAGGTTTCCAAACAGCTATCTCACATATTCATTGAGCCTATCAAATACCCATCTTGGTTGGCTAACATCGTCCCAGTACCAAAGAAGGATGGCAAGGTCAAAATGTGTGTGGATTACCTAAACTTAAACAAGGTATGTCCCAAGGATGATACTCTATTAACCCATATAGACCTATTAGTTAATGTGTTAGTTGGTTTAGAAATGGTTTCCTTAACCGATTCAGCCATGGGATACAATCAAATCCTAGTCCACCCTCTAGACATGGAGAAAACAACTTTCATCACAGAATGGGGCACCTACTATTACAAAGTATTGCCATTTGGACTGAAGAATGCTGGAGCCACCTATCAGAGAATGGCTACTACTATTTTTCATAACTTGATGCATAAAGAGGTGGAAGTGTATATCAACGACATGGTCATCAAAGGTGCAACCCCTACACTGCATCTATAAGCACTGAAGAAGTTCTTCCTAAGACTTCAAGAATATAATCTCAAATTCAATCCTAACAAATGCATATTTGGAGCCTCATATAAAGTATTCCTTGGGTAAAAGGTTAGCAAAAAGGGCATAGGAATGGATCCATCCAAGTCTAAAGCCACCATTGACATGTCACCTCCTAAGACTAAAAAGAAATACGAGGTTTTCTTTGCCGCCTTCAATACATCAGTTGGTTCATTCACCAACTAACTGACACATGCGACCCAATATTTGACTCATTGAAAAAGAATTACTTTAAGAAATGGATGGAGGAGTGTTAGAAAGCCTTTGAACATATCAAGAAGAATCTTCTGAGTCTGTCGATCTTACAACCTCTTAGGCCTGGTCAACCTCACTACTCTACTTGATAGTTACTGAAGAAGCCATGGGAGCCATGTTGGCTCAAAAAGCCCTAGACTCACACAAAGAAAATTCCATCAACTACTTGAGTAAGAGAATGCTGAAACATGAACTCAAGTACAAATATATTGAAAAGCTCTGCCTAGCTCTAGTATGAGTTTTCCACAAACTAAGACATTATCTGGGGGCATACATTACACATGTCCTCACTGATCAAAGTCCTTTCAAATACCTTATTGAAAAGCATGTTTTAGACATTAAGATGGCTTGATGGACTGTAGTCCTCATAGCCTACTACCTCAAGTACATTCAGAGAAAGTCCATCAAAGGTGGTGTCACCACTGATCAACTAGTCGCTGCCTCAATTGATGATCCTTGGGAAGAACCTAAATTTCCTAATGAAGACATACTATTTTTA
>CAOJBK016463109.1:0-11038 GCA_948294925.1 Codiaeum variegatum | reverse complement strand
GAGGTAAATTTCAATTTCGACTTTACTTTTTCCATCTCTTTAATATTTTCTATAATTTCCTTGCTTTCTTCAGCAAGATACCAAAGTTGTTCCCCTCGTCGAGGCTTTACCTTGTAATGAGGTTGAAAATGCTCCTCATGCTACGACACTTCCTTCCCTAGTGGCTAAGGTAAGAAAAATCCATTTCTTGCACTTTTTCTAAAAGAAACCTCGAATTTTCACTTATCATTTTCTTATTTTGTTTAAGTTTCCAATTAGGGCACACTTAGTGCCAGCTCGGGTGAGCTCGAATAGTTTGTTAAGGCTGTCAACACCAGAGTTCTATTGCCCTTCACCCACGAATATGATCTGGTTTTCTTCGATCTATTCAAGGCGGGTTATAGTTCCAAGTCTACCGCGAAGATGTTCATTTGCAGGGATGTATCAGGACATGCCCCTGTCGAGGGTACTGGGACATCAAATGTCAACGAAGAGACCTCCATGTCTAAGGATGTCCCAACTCAATCCCTTAATCCAAGAATTTCTCCTACCGTCGAACTTGCCACTTCATTCACCTCCATTCATCTTTCCGAAGGATCCATGCGTCTAAACGAGGATTTATTCTGAGAAAGGATGAAGATTCCAGAGGCCATGGGGATATTATCTCAGCCACCAAGTCTAGTTTCTTCCATCGTGGCTACTCTATCCCAGTCTAGAACTTACGAAGAAGCTGCAGCGACCCTTGTCTCGGACTATCAACAAATGAACGCGATCCTTGACCTCCATGCTATCGAAATTGAGAACCTCAAGAATAGTTTGGGGATCAAGGATCGAGCTCTGACCATTCATGACATTAAGTTTTACCTTTATTTCTGGCCTTAAGCTTCATGGATGGAAATCTTAGCCTTAAGGCTTGCCAACTCTCTTATAAACTTAAAAATTTCTAGTGTTTTTAAGTTTATCGAGGATGAGATATTAGAATTCCCATGTAGTGAGACTAAGGTTTTCGAGGAAGATGGTCACTTTTTCCTGTTTTAATCGATTCACCTTTCTAGTCAGGCTGGACTTTTTTGCTTCACCTATAGAGACTTTGTTGCCCCATGTGCCAGTCAAGCTAGTCTCAATGCCTCCCAGGGAAGATCTTTTGCCAGTCAGGCTGATCTTTTAGCGTCATCTCTAGAAGCTTTGCTGTCTACCAGGGAAGGTCTTTTGCTAGTAAAACTAGTCTTTTCGCCTCATCTCTAGAAGCTTCGCTGACTCCCAAGGAAGGTCTTTTGCCAGTCAAGCTAGTCTCAATGCCTCCCAAGGAAGGTCTTTTTCCAGTTAAGCTGGTCTTTTTGCCTCATCTCTAGAAGCTTCATTACCTCCCAAAGAAGGTCTTTTGCCAGTCAAGCTGGTCTGAGTGCCTCCTAGGGAAGGTCTTTTGTCAATCAAGCTGGTCTTTTCGCCTCATCTCTAAAAGCTTCGTTGCCTCCCAGGGAAGGTCTTTTGCCTGTCAAGCTAGTCTCAATGCCTCCCGGGGAAGGTCTTTTACTAGTCAGGCTGGTCTTTTCACCTCATCTCTAGAAGCTTTGTTGCCTCCCAGGGAAGTTCTTTGCTACAGACGCGTTTTTTCCGTCGCAGACTTTTTGCGACAAGGGTTTTTGTGACAGAAATGTTCCTTCGCAATTCCGTCGCAAAATATGATTTTGCGACGGATTTATTATCTTTTGCGATGGAATATTCCATCACAAAATATGTTTTTTCTTGCAATGTTCCTTGTTTGTGTTAATTGTTATATATACGTCTATAATTTCAGTTTAATTTCATTAGATTACCTTCAATTTTTGCTATCTCTATGCATGTTAGTTAAGAGTTTTGAATTAAATTTTTCTTGATAACTCTTGAGAAATTGTTGTTTAAATGCATTAAAACCTTGAATCCTTGTTGTTTAAAAAATTGGGGGTGATTTAGGTATTCATTTTAGTTTATTGTGGTGGCTTCAAATTAGGCATGCTAAGTGTTCGATAAAATGACAAAGTGACTTGGGCTATTGATTTCACTTGAAATTCAACACTTTTTGTGTTATTTTACCTTTTAAAATGTGCCCACTTTGGCTTGCTTTAGTTGTATGCATGGTACACCAAGCACTTTGTTCCTAATTCTCATTTTTGTGGTGCTCCTATGCTAATCTGTTGGTTGTGCCATGTTGTTCTTGATTGGTGTGAGTGATTTCGGTCCTTTTTGGGCACAATGGTCAAGTGTTTGTGCTTGACTTATTTAGATACAAAACATACCCTCTCACTCTACACTTATGTTTAGCATAAACACAAACTTTACACTCCTTGTGGTGCTTTACACTTTTCCATTGACTAAGTATAAGGGTGGGACTTTCAACGACATGCTTGGGTTATATATTGGTTATTTGCTTATTTTTGTAGGTTGGCAATGATCTATTTTTAGCCATTACCATGTCAAACTTTCTTTTTTTAACAATCTAACCACTAATAAACTATTATGGCATCTATTCCTTGGTCATTTTTTTAGATAATGGCACCAAAGATAGGTACTACTGCAACTTCATCCTTAAAGGTCATGGGCAAGCACTCGACGCCCTCATCCCCAGCTAAGAAACAATAAAAAAAAGAAAGCACCTGGGATAGGACCACCATAACCACCATCTCCATCACCACTACTATCACCGACAGGATGTGGTGGCTGGGCATACTTCATCTCTAAATATTCATGCGTCTAGTTTTGGGAGCAATGGCAAAATGATCGGCTCATGCACTTAGGCAACAAGCCTTTCTTCACTAACTATGTACTAGATTATAGCTCATTAGCTAGTTTTTAGAGTTTTATAAAATAAGGGCTATGCTAAAATAGTTGGGGTGGAGAAGCCTTTTAAATATTCAGGAGATTGCTTGCAGAGAGCTAACTTTAGAGTTCCTTTGCACTCTGGATTGGAAGCAGAAACAAACTGACAAGAACAAGAGAGAAATCACTTTTAGGTTGGGTTATCGGGACTTTACCAAGAGTGTAGATGATTTGGTGATAGACTTCGGGCTTTATACTAGAAAGTAGAGTCTTTCACATACATTCAAGCAAATGTAGACTTTTACTTTGTGCAGCCAGCACTGATGAAGGCTTGAGAGGAATTAGCTTCTAGGATAAGGAAAGCAACCAAAAGCAAGGCTTCCAAATTCAAGGACCCAGCCTTGCAGTTCATTCACTACATACTTGGACAGTCCATCTCTCTTCGCACTCAGTCAGGGGCATATGTTTATAAGTAGGATTTATTCTTCCTCTACTTCCTAAAGAAGAACATGCACATCAATTTGGTTTATGCTCTCCTTTGAATGTTGAATGATGAAGCCAATAAGGACTCATTGAGATGTCTCCAGGAGGTTCATACATTACAAGGTTGGCACATAACTTGGGGTTGATTAAGGTGGTAAATGAGATGATTTTAGATGGGATTACAACATTGATCGACACTGAGAGCATAATAAACATGCTCAAGAAGCACAAGGAAAAGTGCCAGGCTAGAGCTTCATCCTCTACACCGCCTACTAGTGATTTCTCATCTTTTGAGGAGGAGGAGGCACCTTCTACCATTGTTGTTCCACAAGCGAGTGCTAAGGATAGTATATGGCACATACAAATGGATATCCAGTGCCTTCAGTGGCAACAATAGGATAATTTGGAAGAGCTTCAAAAAGAGTGTCACCAGCGTACTTGGTTCACCAAAGTCCTTTACAAGCTCCTTAATCATTGTGGCCTGAAGAAGCTGAGATGCTCCACCTCACCATTAGATCTTCCCCCTTTGAGTCATCCTGGAGCTTCATCATTAAAACCTTTAGCAACATACGTGGTTAGTTCTGAGCCAAAGATAGAGACACACTCCAGTAGTCCGCCAACCACTGCCTCCCACTCTAGTCCCGCACCAGTAACAAAGTTTGATTTTGATGGGGAATTCGATGGTGGGGATAATGATGGGGGTTCTTTGAGCCCGACATTCTAGTCCTGGGTTTGACTTCTCTTTACTCCACTCATTTATTATCATTTATTTATTTCTTTAGCATTTGAATATTTATTTTTATTTTGTTTTTATTTAGTACTAATCTTGAATTATGATATTCTTTTATGGTTTTAATGTGAAACTAATACTAACCTTGAAGTGTAGTGGCTAACTTCTATTTTATCTCAGAGTGTAAAAATTAAGGAAGGCTAGACCCTTTTTATTTTCATGGCTGTAATCTTCCCCTCTCTCCCTTTTCTTGATTATTCTTACACACATTAGGGATAATGTATGGTTTGTGTGTGTGTGTGCGTGTGTGGGTGGGGGGGTGTGAATGGTGTTGCTTGGAGTACATGATTGTATGTGAATTCATTTTTTTTATTATGCATGAATGCCTGAAAATGGGAACAACAAAACTAAGTACAACACATTATAAATTCCACTTGCATTTTAATAGAACTTAAAATTTGGACCAAATTTTTTTAAAAATCACTCACATAGACTCTAGTTTTCACATGCGACTTTGGTTTTTGATTAAACTTTAAACATATTGATTGATAGTAGGAATCCACTTATGATTCCAATGACTAGGTTCTAGGGCATTTAGTCACTATTGAGTGTCTAGTTCTTTTCTTTGGCATGAGTTAGGTTAAGAAGCTAGAGCTAGTACTTGAATTATTGATTGGTTTTCTTGGGAAATGGAATGAAAATGAAAATAATGTGCATTCAAGAAAAAGTTTGTGGAAAGAAAAAGAAAAATGGACTTCAAAAATTGTTACATATTTTGCTGGTTCCATATTGTGAAAAGCGATATCTAAAAGCAAAACCCTGAATAGTGCTAGTAGCCGGTTAAACAAGTCAGTGACTAGTTGAGTAACCTAGGGTCGGCGCCACAAAACGTTCACCTTCTCATAAAAAAACTAGTGACGGGTTTAGCTAAGTCGAGTACCTTAAAAATTTGAAAAATGTTATGATGTGTGCACTAAACAAACAAAGAAAATTTTTGGTTCTTAAGAGATATCGATTGAGAAATTTAAGGAATACTTAAGTTAAATAACTTGATGGAGCCATATTTTTGGGATTAGATGTTCAACTATGTGATTGAATTGCCTTGGAGCTAGGTTATGAGAATGATGCCTCCATGGATTTTGAATTCGATTAATGTGTCCCTAGTTTAGTCAATAAACCAAAGCATTGTGAAAACTAAATGTCTATGAAAGTGATTTTACTCTTTTTCTTTGTTCGATTTTTGGGTCCTTGATTTTTATGAGTGGAAGTTGTTTTTGGATTGTGTTTAGGTTTGCTTGATGATAAGTAAAGGTTTAGTGTTGTGGAGTTTGATAATGGCTAAAAATACCTAGTTTTTACTTCGTTTCTTAGCCATTATACTAGTCCAATTGCATTTATGTGCTTGTTTTAGTGTATTTTCAGCTTTTCTAGGTTCAAACCTCAGTTCAAAGCTAAGTGAAGCAAAAAAAAAATTGAATTTAGTGCCCAAATAGGGCAAAAAGAAGTAGGAATAAAGCCTCAAGAGTAATCATGGCCATAACTGTAGCTCAAGACAACTAAAGGAGTCACAGGACCATTAAGAGAAAAGTAGAAAATCAGTCCAGCAACCATAAATTTGGTCACAGCTTGGAATAACAGTTATGACCAGAGACCGTGCCTCACTGGGAGCTTACTGGACTGAAGGAGAAAAGCTAGAAAATTGTCAGGGCTTGGATAGGCTGTGACTATAGGTCATCACCCTGATTTTTCCTGTAGTATAAATAGCAGACTATTATAGAAACAAGGGGAATTTTTGAAAGTTTTGAAAGTTCTTAGTTCAAAAACTTGGGAGAGCTAAGTTCTAAAGAAAAACTCATCAAGCAATAAGAATTTGATAAGATTAACACTTCAAGATCAGATTTTTAGCTAAGATTCAACAAGGGGTATTTGGATTTGGGTATAGATGCTACGAATCCATATGTGTTTCTTAGTTCTTTTCTCCTTCTCTTTTATTTAGTATTGTAATCTTGCCATTATGAGTTAAATACTTTTAGTCTACCTAGATTAGATGAGTATTTGACAATTTTATGGATTTTTCAACCATTTTGTTCAATGAATGTGTAGGGTTTTCTTCAAGTATTGATTTTGATTTAAATTTCTGCACTTTTCATCTTCAATGCATTCCTATGGACAATTATTATTACCTATTCTTTGCTAGAGATAGAAAGTTTAGGTTGTGAACTCTCAAAATCATTTTGGTTTGCTATGCTTGATAGAGGTAGAAGTATAAATGGCTATGGTTTATGTTTATTTTACATGTTCTTTATGCTTTTCTTAATTGATTGGTTGTGAAAAGAGATTCCCAACCTTTACTTAGGAATTAGGGGTTTGCTTGCTTGAGAAAGATTTAAACTTATTTGTTTGTGAAAACCCACTTGTTGTTTACCTTAAATTTTCATTGATTTGTTGATTACCCATACAATTTGGTCAAATACAAGTCGAAGTCTAGGTAGACGTTTCTCCTCTTGAATCTTACTCTTATGTTTGCTTTTCATTAAATTGTTAATTAGTTAATTTAAGTTTCAATTTTAAGTTTTCAATTATTCATAAAAACTAATTATTTGTGAGCTAGACAATAGTTTGGCTTATTGAGTTAGTGCTTGAGTGATTGAATCAACACAGTCCTTTGAGAGAATGATACCGACACTCACCAGTTATATTACTTCGTATGACCTCGTGCACTTATGGTGTCATGACAGAAACACATCGCACGACTTTTGGACTTGAGTATTGAGATTAATTTAGGCATGGTAAAGGATGATTTTGTTAACCTTCCTACTTTGGCTTATATGTTTTAGGAAAAGAAGGATGACATAGCTTGGTTAGACAGAAGGCTAAAAGCTTATGTGTTTGGTTTGACTGCGGGCTATATTTTTATAGGTACGATTGGAAAAGGTAATGCCAAGTTAGCCGAGCTGATACCTTAGATATGTGAGGGGAAGTCAATTGTTAGCATGATTTTGGATGAGATGTTGCTAATCCTTGATTGCCATTATAGTGCAAGGGGACCTTGGACTATTAGCCCGATTTACTCCAAGTACTAAACATTTCCATTTCCTTGTCTGGTTTAGCATGTATGAAGCTGTTTTGATTTTCATGTTTCCTTTCAGATTTGGTTGAGATCTTATCTCAAAATTGTTGCTGGATTTGAGAGACAGGACTATTTTAGATCTTAGTATTGCACTCAAAGTATTTCCATATGTTTTCCTATAGAGAAGGACTAGATTAGTTGACTGATGATGCTGAGTCCTTCTGACTTGGTTTAGAGGCCTAATTGGTTTTTCTTCAAGCATTTCATGCCACAGAGCTAGGGATTTAAGCACATGTATCTGCTTGGTTTCAAGGAGGTGTCTTGGTATCATTCTACTCGAGTTCTTTACTAGATGGGACATGATCAAGATGAGCACTCAGATGGTCCACTTTTTGCATCAACTACTATGAATGACCGAATGGACAAAGTTGTTGTTTCTTATTGGATTCGAGACTTCACAAGTGATGATTATGGCAAGCACTCAGAGTACCTTGAGTGGTGTATTAAGGCATGTTGGCCAAAGCAAAAGGCGAAGTGATATGCTCTTTTGACCAAGATTAATGGCTAAGTCTAAATTTAGACTTAGGAAAATAAGACTTTTATTTATTTTTTTTTATTTTCCATCTCAAGTATCTTATTTTGGATGTTTCAAAAGATAAATAAGACCTCAAAAAAATGTATTTTTAATTTATTAAGCTCTTATTTTTTTTTTCTAAGCTGCCCTTTCAGGTTTTCAACTTAGCAAGCAGCCTTGATTGTTGCCTAGACCACCTTTTTGGTTTTCAGTCTAGCATGCGATACTCTAAATTTTACTTAAGTTGCCCACTTGGGTTTTCATCTTAATAAGTTTTATTCATTTTTCAAATTTTTGTTTATTTATTTTTAACTCCTGCATGCAATGTTAAAGAATCCAATGAGAGTGAAACTTAGATTTTAATTGAAAGCTTTGGATTGTGCCTATAAAGGCTGCCTACATATCTCCTAATAATAGATTTTTGAAAAATGAAGAACATGGTAAATTTTTTGAAGAATTAGGTCTCCTTAGATCTTATTACAGTAATGTGATGCATGAATGCATGCTCGTGCAGCAAGAACACTAGATGAAATATTTCGTGGCCTGGTCAAGGTTGGTCAGATGACTAAACTCATTCCCATCGACGTCCATCAGGACGACGCCTCTACATAACTTGATCTTTTTTATGATGTAGGATAGACTCCAAAGAGGTCTGAATTTTCCTTGAGGGTCTTGTATGACTTGTTTGATTTCTTTTAAGACTAGGTCGCCTTCTTGAAGATTACAACTTTGAAATATTTTGCAAGCCTTATATGATAGTTCTGAGTATGTGTGAACCTTAATTTTTGCACCATTAATTTTGGCTAGTTAATACGAGCCCAACTATTCAAATGGCACTCAAATTTGTTCTCAAACAAATCTAAAAAACCTGAAAAACTAAATCGAATCAGACCGAATCGGACCCAAAAAACCAGGCCCCGTCAATCAAGCCCAAAACGCACGTGTTTAACCCAAACACGCGCATTTGGTCTAAAATGCATGCTTTTGCCTAAAATGCACATGTTTTTATTTCTAGAATTTTTTGACTGGATTTTCTATAAATACGTACTTTCAGAACAATTTCGGTTTAACTTTTTTCATGCCTCCAAACTATCATTTTACACTATTGGACCTCCCTAAACATTTTTCAGACACTACAATTCACATAAAATCGATCCGAAAACACCAAAAACACTTGAAATTCATAGAAGACATTTGTTTTCCTATCAGTCCAATGATTCAGTTTTCACTAGTCTAGTGCAAATAGACTCTCACTAGCAATCTCCGAACACAACGAAGACATACTCCGGGTTTGTCAAGCCATCCGATCCACCTCGTCCAAAACCCTACAAGTGAAAGGTAATAGGGTACATTATTAATATTCCTTTTTATTATTTATTATGATTGAAACCCTTTAATATGAAATAAGACATATTTCTTACCAAAATTCCATTTTTCAAAATGAATCGAACTAAAGCCTTAAAATGAACTTAGGCAATCACAATTATCAAAATCCTTTTTACATTAATTAAAATGTTAAATGGACTAACAACCTATCAGGTTAATTATTGTTATCAAATAAAATCAATTAGCTTCTAAACCAACCAAACCACCCACTTTGTTATCAGAACAACCCCGCCCTTCATGAGAAGGGAGAATGGTATGGGGTTTTATTCCATTTAACAGGATACACCAACAAGCCTTCAAACAACTTCAACTCCAAAATTATTTTTATCCCTTGTTTTCATTCTTTTTACTTTTATTCTAGTTTAGTTTTATTACTTGTTCTATTTTTGTATTATTTCGATTTGTAGTATCTTTTTATTATTTCATATTATTATTGTTCTAGATTTGTATTGGGAAATGTGTGCCTTTCCCAAATTTTTGGTCTTAAGAGGGGATTTCCTATTTACTTATTATTTTTGAAATGTAATTAATTTTACTACTTTCATTGGGGATGTGTGCCTTCCTTATAACCTGAAGTGGGCTAAAAGAAGGACCCTTGTTTATATTTCTCATTTTTATTGCTTTATCGATTCGTGCATACTTCACATATTTCATGCATCATATTTTCCATGAATAACTATTCATTCATCATGTGGTATGCCATGCATACACGAAAATCATTTTTAAATCGCACAATTTTAAGCCAAAATTATTTATAAATTGTAAAATCTTTTTTCTTAACCTGTTTTTATCAAATCACAAACCCTTGAATCTAACTTTGGTTCGAGGGGCAATCTTTTCTAAATTGGGAAAATAATAAGATTTTTATAAAAATAGAGTTTATCAAAAATGGTTTCTTAATCACTAGAGAAAACTATTTTCTTGAAGATTAGGTGGAGACTCCTAAAGTATCACATGTGCACACCAACTGACACATGTGGGGTGTACAAATGTGGGACTTGTCCACAACCACGATGCCATGCACAATCTGACCCCTCGTATTCAGTTTTCTCGAGCCATAAACTCATAGGCATGCTAGGAAAACCTGCAAGATTCAAACAGGGCTTCATTGCTGGTGACTCCTCTTCGATCATTTGGAAACTAACACAAAACTTAAATGGATTATTTTTTGATAAAAAAAAAAGATTTTGGCTTAATTCTAAGTGAAAGTAGGTTTTCATGCATCATTTAACATGACCCCTTATTCTAGAAAAACTCGGATCGAGAGTAACCTCGAGTGAGCTTCCTTCCTTAGGACTATTTTGCCGATAGTGAAATCATCTAACTCCAAGGCACACCCTCCAATCCTTTCGGTTTGGATAACAAGGTTGCACGTAACCGTTAGACTCATGCGAACTTCCTTAATTTACATATGGTTAGGTATATCGCATCTCTAGTCACTGGGATACCTCTATACCACAAAACTCTCATGTAATGATTAGCATTGACCCTAGGGCCCATGCAACCTAAAGGATTTGATTATTACTTGTCATCATGAAACCTTTTTCATTCATACATAAATGTATGCATGCATCACGACATCCAAAATACTGAAGTCGGACTTAGTGAACTGTTCCCAACCAATTCTTCAAAAATCTATCTTTTTCATACCTATCTTCCTACTATCGGACTATTTTCAGAAGCTAAAGCTCTACCTTTTCTTGTTCAAAGGTCACTATGTCAACCGGCGATATCCCACCTCCTGCTACCATTACTGTTGATATCACTGCACCGAGTGCCACTGTCACTGCTCCACTAGTTCCACCTGCTGACATGGGCTCCATGCTTGCTGAAATCCTAAAAAAGTATAATGTGGCCATGAAAACTCAATAAGAGACCATTTTTTCTATGATACAAGCACAATAGTAGACCATTCTAGTTAAAGTGCAGGCTATGATGACTCAAGTAGGGATCCATCCTACCAATCATACTTCTACCTCTTCCAATTTAGGGAAGGAAGTTTTTCCCGATGAAGTCATTG
>CAOJBK016461520.1:0-13834 GCA_948294925.1 Codiaeum variegatum | reverse complement strand
AAAAAAAAAGAAAGTAAAAAGGGACTTTGAAAATTATTTTCTATTCCAATGGTTTCGCATTGCGCAAAGCGATATCTAAAAAAGTGAAACCATGAATAGTGCTAGTAGCAGGCTAAACAAGTTCGTGACTAGTTGAGTAACCGGGGGTTGGTGCCATAAAGAATTTACCTTGGCTTCAAAAGACTAGTTACAAGTTTAGCTAAGTCAGGTCCCTTAAGAATTTGAAAATCTCATAATTCCTTACACTAAATAAAGAAAAACTTTTCCACTTCCCAGGAAAGACCGATTAAATGACTCGATGAATGCTTAGGTTGAATTTCTTGATGGAGCCATATTTTTTAGACTAGACACTCTATATGGCGATTAAATTTCCTTAGACCTAGGTTGTAAGAACTCGCCTTCATGGATTCCTAACTCGATACCCATGTCCCTAGTTTAGTCATGAAACCAAAGCATCATGACAACCAAGTGCCTATGCGAGTGAACTTGTACTCTTTGTGATATTTCGATCTTCTTAAGTCATTAATATATTAAAAGTGGGAATTATATTGATTGTGCTTAGGTTTGCTTGAGGACAAGCAAAGGTCCAAGTGTGAGGGAGTTTGATAATTAGCAAATTATACATTATTTTACCCCATATTCTTAGTGAATTTCGCTCGTTAAATTGAATTTAATGTGTTTGTTTTAGTGTTTTCAGTCATTTCTAAGTAATCAACTAGATTCTAGAGCTAGGAGGAACTATTTTAAGGTTCGAGCTTGAAAGGTGAAAAAAATGGACAAAAACGAATCGAAAAATCAAGGCCTAGGGCTGCCTCATGGCTTGTGAGAATTCTAAAGAATGATAGGCAGTGGTCTGTTATGGCCGATGGCACGAGCCATGACAGAGAGGAATTCACCCATGAGACCAGACAGAACAAAGGCACGAAGAATCAAAAGCTTCTCACAGGCCCCGTCATGGGCCGTGACAAGGACCATGAGAGCTCTCTGCTTCTCACCACGGGCAAAATCGCGATGGCTGTCACGGGCAATGACATGGGCCATGAGAGCCGCCCATGGCAAGCACTCTAACACTTGTATAAGAGCTAAAAAATTTTCAGAATTAGAGGACTCTTGCCTAAATTCACTTGAAATCATTTTGGAGCTTCAAAAACCCTAAAAAGAGCTAAGAGCCTAAGAAAAAGAGATCAGTGAAGGTTTTTGAGAGTGGATTGTCAATCATCATCCCACATTAGAGCAAGGATAACAAGAATTTGGTGGAAATCCCATTGGATTTTCATGGGTTCCATAGATTTTTGCACTTTCTTCTATTTTTCTTATTCTTTAGCTTTGATCATGAACTAAATATACTTATCTACGTAGATTAGACAAGTATTGCTCAGTTGTATGGATTGAAAAACATTATTTATTCAATGAATGTTTAGATTTCTCATCAAGTTTGGCTTTTGATTTTTATGTTATGTAAATCAATGACAATAGCATGCTTGTTCTTAGTTTTTGTTGTTTCGGCTTCACTAGAAATAGAAATTTTAAACTTAGAACATTCAAAAGCCTATAGGTTTGTTGTGTTTTCTAGAGATAGATGCACAGACACCTAGGGTTTTATATTTTTCATTAATTCTTCATGCTTTTTCTAATTGAATAGGATTGAGAAGATATTCCCTTCATATTACTTAGAAATTAGATGTTTAATCACTTGAGAAAGGGTTAAACCTAGTTTTGTGAAAAAAAAAATCCCACTTGATGATTAATTGACATATTCATTGGATTGTTGGTTAAACGTGCAATTTGAGTTAATACGAGTCGAAATCTAGGTAGATGCCTTAATCCATTGTTAATTTTTAGATTTGATTTTCAATTTCTTTGGAATTGTGTCGAGTTCAATTTTTTTTTTTAAGTTCACAGCAGTTAAAAATTAGTTTATAAATCCAAAAATCATTGTGAGCTAGACAATAGATTAGGAGAGTGAGTTAGTGCTTGATCGAACAAATCAACGAATCCCTTGGGAGAATGATACCAGGACTTGCTGATTTTACTACTTGATACGACCCCATGCACTTGTAGGTGTTGCGGTCGGCACACATCAGAGACCGCAGGTACAGTTGGTTGGATGACCGCCTCCTAATCAAGGCCCTCAAGTTCTGGCTCATCCTCAATGTCGAGGGCCATGGACTGCTCCACCTCGTAAATGTTAGGAGTTTGCTGAGTAGCACTAAGTGGTTGCGAGAGTCTGAGAAGTGATTCAAAATCTCCTTCCGCTCCTCAAATCTCCATCATCTCCCTCAGCTCATCCCCAGGCAGGATAGAAGTCGATTGGTCACTTACCTTAGCCACCACAGTTGGCCCATGCTTATCCCCAGCTTGCTCATTCCCTATAAAAGAGCCACAACATTTAAAATAAAGACAAAATACAATATGTAAAATAGAAGAAGAAAATTTTCATACATTGAGGAATTGAAAATCTCTCAAAGGGAGGCTGGGGTGTAGGATCTCGAGCCAAAACCTCTGTAGTCATGGCATCCTTGGAAGTATCCTTTACAAGCCCCGACAAAGCCTGTTCCCCTCGCCAGCTAGGGCTGGAGCCACTTCAGAAGGCTCGACGATTATTATTGGCCCCATCTTCTAAACTAGTGGAACATCAGGTACCTCCACCTCAGGAAGCTCATCCATAGAGATATCCTTAGTGTCGATCCCAACAGGTCTGGCCACTTCCTCCTCCGTATCGTCAGCAGCAATGATAGTAATGATTGTAGGGTTGTACTCAGACGAGGAGTCCAAGTCTTCCTTCCCAATCCTAAAGTTCTTCAAATACCAGTACAATCACTCCTCCACATTCCAATTCCTCAAGGCCACCGTAGCTCGATTCTCCTCGAAGTTCCGCATTTGTAGAAGCCCAGTCTTGAAGCAACCGATGGGCAGGAAGGCCTTGTTGTCTACTGAGTGGAGAGGGAGGTTCACCTCTGGGAAAGCCTTGACCATGGCATTGGCAATATCCTTCAGAATAGCTCTCACCTTTTGGTCCACTAGAGGATTTGCAGATTAACCGAGGGTTAGTAAAAATGAAGAAGAAAAAGAAGAGTAAAAGATAATAGAGAAATAAAAAGTTCACCTGAAGACCTTTGCACATTACAAGGCATTGAGAAAGTCCCATCAGCGTGGCACAGAAAAGAAGAACTCATAATGAGGCCTCGATCGAAGGAGTGGTGACAAGAAGCCAAGATCCGGATCCCTCGAGCATTAGCAAGGCTCAAGTTCTTCTCAAGCTTCTCGACCCTAGGCCTCCCCCTGTGGGCACTTGGGAACCCGGAGCCCACCTGACCCTCCTTAAGGGGCTTTAACACCTTCATAGAGAAGAATTTGTTCTTTTAGTCATCATTTTTGTTCTCCTTTATCCCAAAAAGGGTTCGGAGAGGCTTCTTCTAGAAGCACCAAATATATGGCTCGCTGGAGACTGATAGGTTGAAGAATGCGTGAAACATCTTAGGACTCGGCTCAGGAATCCCTGTATATAGCACACCACCTCGAAGTAGTGCAGATCTTCGATTGAGTTGGGTGTCAACATCATGAGATTCACCTGGAAGTAGTCGAAGTAGCTACAGAAGAATGGAGTGGGAGGAAAGAGTAACCCTTTGATCATGTGGTCGTAATACCATACATAGTCCCACTCCCCATTAGCCAACTCCACTGATGTCTTCATCGAGAAGATCCTAGCCTCTGAGGAAGGGAGAGTGACACATATATGCTTGGACATGCTGTTTACTTTCTCAATGAACACACCAAAGTTGAAAGACATGGGGGTGATGTCTTTCATATACAGCCTCACTGTTTTGTTTATGTAAGAAGCAATTTCTTTAACTTTGCTCTACTTTTGAGCCTTCTCAACCTCTAAAAAGTATTTCTTTTGCTTCTGTAGGGGAGCCGTTGAGACAAACAAAGAAAAAAAGAAGATAGAGGACAAGGGAAAGTGAAGAAAGCAAAGAAAAGAAGAAGAGATTGAAGAACAGAGAGCAGAGAAAGAAAGCAGGAGTTTTAAGAAAGTGAAGAATAAAGAACAAGGCAGACTTTTATAAGCACCCAATAGTCATTAAAGTCCAAAATGAAGTGGCTCGAAGGTGAACCTGGTAGCCAGTAACCGTTCAAGCCTTAATTGCTCATCATGAATGTGTCAAACGCCCCTCCACATGGCAAGAAAGAATTAGTAGCAATAAAGGCGCCGTTAGCTAAAAAAGTGCAACAGTCTCATCTAAATCAGGCAGAAGGATGCGTCTGGGGAAGTGAAAGGTCACATCTGGTCAGTTCAGAAAAGACACAAACCTCCTGATATCCATTCGTTTGAAATTCAAAACTCAAAATTGACCGCTCAAATGAAGGTCGCTATCCACCCGGCTTGGTAGACATTTTCCAAGCACTCTTTGAGCTGCGAGACTTCGAGTGCTAACACTAAAGGGGGACTATTGATATGTCCCTACATCAGTATGGTTCGACACCAACTAGGGGTTGGGGACCCCGCAATAAGCTAGTTTGACATCAACTAAGGGTTTGAGAGTTAGATCGATCCTAACGAGTCTGTTAGTCACTCATCGAACCCCCCAAACCTTCAGAGATCTAGGCCATTAGCCTTCGAGGTTCACCCGTCTGACAAAAACAAACTGACTACATCAATCAGTGCCCCTCTAGTCATATCACAGTCACATCAAGATACTTACAAACTACCTAAAGCAGACATGTGTCCTACCCACTATGGGCTAAACTTATACGTGTTCCAGCTATAGGGTCTCAGCTTTATATATACTCCTCAAATAGCCACACTCGGGTACGACTCAATACACACACAAGAGCTACACAATTCTATTTCTGAGAGCTCTTTCTCACAACTCCTTCAGAGTAATTGACTTGACCGTCAAAGAGTTTACGCCAGACACGCGTTCGGCCACCCCTGACCGATTTCTTTGTCTTGTAGGTTCATACAACCTAACCAGAAGAGTTTCATTCAAATTACGTGAAAGTTTATCAAGCATCAATTAACATATAATATCGAGTTTGTATTACGAGGTTCAACAACGGTCTCTTCAAAATACACAACTTTTCCTATATTGAAGTAAATTCAATATTACTTCTGATAAAAAAAAAAAAGAAAAGAAAAGAAGGAAATAGGGAATAAAATTTTACAGATATGTTCATAGGAAAAATTCAAAGCTGTATTGTCAAGAGTATATATATATATATATATATATATATATATATGCCAATGATATTGGCAAGAGCATTAGCGCACACATGTTACTTTCTAAACATGCATAAAGAAGACTTTTTCTTTTATTTGTTATTAGTATTTATTAATATATCCTATTATAATTTTTGTTTTTGAGAATGACCTTTTTCTACTTTTTCTCTATTTTTCTTTCTTCTTTTCTACTATTTAATTATTCTTATAATATAATAAATTACTAATGTAATTCTATTATAAAACATAATTAGTTAAGGTTTTTTTTCATAATTTTGCCTATCCATCCCCTCCCCTCCTCTATCTATACTTTTATAGATAGATAAATAGATAGATATATATGGCATGACATTATCGAGTTTTTTCACTACAAATTTATGAAAGAATAGGATTGCAACATGATAACCTACTTTGAGCCAAATAAGTAATATTTCAAACTATATTTAAAGAGTTTTATTTTAATTTTGATTTTTATATCTATTTTTGGATTAACTATATTTCCATTGTTTATTAAATCTGTTATATATGAATATGTATAATTATGGTCTTTGTTAATATAATCATGGAATTTCTACTCTTAGAAATTATTATTTTTTTTTTACTTTGATATATTATTAATTTTTATCAATATATGATTAACTATATTTAATTTAAATTTATGTGAAAAAATAAAAAATTATATAATAACATAGAAGTTTATCAAATTATATTTAATGTAATACGTTCAACATGGAAAGGAGGGCTCAGTGTTCTGTAAAGGTGTCAATGTCTTGTGTAGGTTTCTGGTCACATGTTGTCATGCATGGAGCCCCATATATGCAACGTACCACATGTCTTGCTTTGTATTAGTCACCGACTATGTATCTTCGTGCATGACTCTCTCACCTGCACTCTGACATGTGTCCAGTGACTAATCGAGTCCATGTACTATAAATAAGAAGTGTAACCCTATGTAGTATTATTTAATTTAATTTAATCTAATAATATATGTAAATTTTAATTAAATTGAATTTATGCAATACACGTTAATAAAAAACTAATAATAATAATAGTTTATCCATGTATATATAAGAAATTCTTGGTGAAAAAAATAGGAAAGAGTATAATAATAATAATAGGCTCATATCAATTTATCTTCGAATAATGACGTCTTTATCTTTTCAACTATTGTTTGCCAGATTAATTTCAAGCTAAGAAGTATATCATGACCTCAGTTCAACAGCCGATCAAAGGGATGAATTTTGTAATGGAATGAGATTTCTTATTGTATCGTTCTTGTTATTTTGATTCTTCTTTATAATACTAGATTTGAATTAAGAATTTGTCTTGATATTGTACTTTTTGCTTAATTTTAGATAGGATTTTTTTTCATTATTATAACCTTTCTAATTTTGGTGATTTTTTTCCATATATATTAATAAAAAAATATTTTTTTTGGTAAGAATTGTAAATTTCATTACCAAGCAAACATAACCCAACTTACAACTATTACCAGAAGATAACAACTATCTTCATAATATCCCTATTTACAAAACTCTACCCAAATTTGCTCTTTCACTACTACTCATCTTTACATTAGACAGTAAAGTCAACCTAATTTTGCAGTATTCATGTACATTATTAATAACATGTTGAATCGTAAGCTTGTTCCCTTTAAACCTGCATTAATTCCTTGCATACCATATATTATAAACTACAGCTGCAAGACATGCTGCAGTAATGCTTCTAACCACCTTCGAGCCCTTCATTTTGGATAACCATCTAGTCCAACCTTCAATGTCAAACAAGCCACATCTGAATGCCAATCTAGCTTCATACACCCTTAACCACAGCAGCTGCAAATTTACAGCAGAAGAATAAGTGCTAATGACTCTCATTCCCTTTAGCACATAACACACATGACTGACCAGTAACCAGCAAATTCCATTTGACCAGTCACACATCAACAATCTCCTTTTAATCATAAGCTACAGGAAAATTGAATGCTTAGGGATTGAATAGTGAGACCAAACCATTCTGTGTCCTTTAAATCTTTGGTGCTCCCCAAGAAGACTGTTATATACTTTTTTGATGTTGTATTCCCCACCTTGCAATAACTCAGTAGTTGTTAGCAGTGTATGCCCTAGAGCTTACACTCAGCATGTGAATGTAAATGAAAACCTAACTAACTTAGTACACATGTTCTTTAAATGAAAACATTCTTTGTATAGAACGTATATATGTCCCTTAAGTATTATGTAGGGAATCTATTCTCAAAGAGTTTGAGAATATGAGTGATAGATTCTCCTTTATTAGATACTTTAACGGTTGTTCATAGTCATAGGATTTTGGTGAGGGTGCCATTAATCAAGGAGACCATAATCTCTGTTATCATCCATGATAAGTATGAAATACTTATTGGTATGGAGGTAGTGAGTCTCATGCTACAGACATGTAATGTCATGACAACATGTGAGCATACGCATGGTATGAGTAGGTTGAAAAGTGATGTTAGATGATGGATATATGTGTCATTACTAACTAGTCAATATTGCATCATCTAGATCTTGATTGTGCATATAATCTTTAAACTTGAGATGACATATTATCTGACATATTGGTAGATATAGTTTGTTACTACTTATATATCGATGCTAGTCATGTCTTGGTATATGGAATGTGGTGGCCATAATCAGTGATATATTGGGATAAGTGTCCAACCAAGAAAGGATTCATTAACTTGGATAACCATGGAAGGAATCCTATGACTTTTGGTTGTTCTTGATATGCAAATCTCTGGCCAGAGTGGATAAGGTTCATTAGAAAGACTTTCTGATGAGAATCGGGTTTATCAAGAATTCAAACCGGATAGAGGTCATATGATCTGGCCTTTAGGGTTTGACTAGTCTATGACTCTAACTAAGATCAGGAATCTGTAATGAAGATATTCGAGTGAATGGTAATTATGATCGATTGGTCCATGTAATTTCAAAGGTATGATCATCGGCATTCATTTCTAATTAGGTAATCGCGATATGTTATGCTAAACATCACTCACGACTTATGAGACTAAGTGTGTAATTAGGTTAATACACTTGGTGGGAAGAAAAGAGTTTTCTTTATCTCATTTCTAATTAGAACATGAACTTAGTAAGTCACATACCATATAGCAATTCCCATTAGCTTGTATGAATCATTTTAATGATTAATTAAAGAGTTTAATTGATTATTAATGATGATTGAATTAAACATGTAATTAAATTTACAAAGATGCTAACATTTCTTGATGTTTAATTCATAAAAGGATAATTTCAATTATGTCATAGTTTGTATGAGATACAAATTGGCATGACTAATTGAAATGGTTTTGGACAAATAAACAAATAATTAGGCTTAACATGAGATGTTAGTCTAATCCACATTAGATGTGGTTAATTGAGATTTAAAGGTGATTCCTACTAATTATAACCTTAATCTTGTTGACTAATTGACTAGTCAAATAGTTAATAAGTCAACAAGACAAGGTTTCCCTTTTTCCTCTTTAATTTAAAGAAAGGGAAAAGAAAAAGAAATGGGCTATATAAGGCAAGGTGTGTCATATTTTTGCCTAACCCCAACATTCTCAACACATTGAAGAAATGGTGAAACTATTCACCATCTTCTTCCTTAAATTAGAGATAGAAAGCTTGAAATTCACACTAAATTGAGAGAGCAAGTTTATTTTTAAGAAGAGTTCTTCAAACATAAACTCTTCTTCAATTAACCTTTGAGAAATGAGTGTGGGGAAGTTTTCAAGTCCAAAGCCAATCCTCAAGTCTCATGTTCTCAAGTAAGGGAGCAAGGATCAAACATTTAGGTAACCAAAGAGAGAAGATTCAAACTTCATGAAGAGAATTAGAGAACAAGCTTTAGGGAAAAGCTAGGTATGTCTCAAGCTAGAGATTTCACATTTAGGGAGCTTAATGAAGGAGGGCAAGATGTATTTTTGCTTCTATCCTTTCTTTGTTTAACTTGTGTTTTGCACACAAATTTGTTATAATATCTTTGGTTGAAGTTATGGGTCTAAACATTGGTTTAAACATTTATCAAAGAGTTTGATAAATGACTAAACCATCTATGTTAAAAGAGTTTTAACATAGAACTTGATTTTTCAAAGAGTTTGAAAATTTTAAAGTGTTTTGTTAAAAGTGTTATGATAAAATGGTTAAGTTATCAAACCCTAGGTTATGGCAATGTTTCAAAGTGTTTGAATAATTGGCTAACCTAATTCTGTTAAAAGTGTTTTAACAAAGTTATATTTTTTAAAAAGTTTTGAAAACCAAAATTTGAATCCTTCCTGGTTCGATTTTTCTTTTTTCTACTTTCGTTGCACGATTCCGTAACGTTTCCTTCAATAGTACCATTTGCCACAGCCTGATCCCTTACCTTTACCAACTTTCTCCAATACCATGGACTATAGATAGGAGGTCTATAGACGATAAAGTCTCTACCCTTAAGGTAGATTTCATGTATCCATTTGACCCATAAACCCTTCTTATTCATTTGAACTGCCCAAACTAACTTCTCAACAGAAGCTCTATTCAATAGTGTGCCATTCCTAATGTTCAACCATCCTAGTTTGTTTTTCAGAGAGACTTGTTCCTAATTCACAAGACTGATCTTCCTCCTTTCACTAGCTTGACCCCAAAGAAAATGCTTGCATACCTTCTCAACTTCTTTAATTATACTCTAAGTTAAGATGAAAATTGTACTCCAGTACACTTGATAGGACATGAACACAGCATTCACCAACTGTAATCTTCCTGCTAAGGAAAGAAACTTTACAGACTATGATCTTATCTTCTTAACAATTTTGTCCACTAAGGACTAACATTCCATTGGTACCCCTAAATACTTTAAAAGGAAAGATCCTTCTGTAAATCCAGTAATCTCTAGAATCTCTAGCTTCACATCATTACTCACCCCTGCACAGTAAACTTGTGATTTGGATGTGTTTGCTTCCAAACCTGAACATGCAACAAACTGATGGAAAGCTTCTATCACCATGTGAACTGCTAGTGTTGAACCCTTGCACATCAAGATCAGGTCATCTATAAAACAAATATTGACTAGTTTCAAAGACTTACATTGAGGGTGAAACCTAAATCCCCTTTGTTCACTCACTAAATCTAATGATCTGGTAAAATATTCCATTGCTAGGACAAACAGCAAGGGAGACATAGGATCTCCCTGCCTTAGTCCTTTTTCACCTTGAAAACAATTGCTCCAATCCCCATTCAAGTTCAAAATATAAGTCACTGAACATAAACACATACGAATCCAGTTTTTTACTTTAATAGGGAATCCCTTAGCTATCGATAAATCTTCCATGAACCCCCTACTCCAGTAAGTCATTTGCCTTTTTAATATCAATCCTCATTAAACATTTTGGGGAAATATTTTTCTTTCTATAAAGGTGCAAAATATCCTGCATAATCAAGATGTTTTGGGAAATTGGTCTATTCACCATAAAAAGCACCTTGGTTACTATTAATTAATGTAGGAAGCACCTCTATGATTATGCTACAAATAAGCTCTGCAATCATTTTGTAAATAGTGTTACAACAGGCAATTGGTCTATACTCATATGGCCTCATTGCTCTTTCTATTTTAGGTATTAGTGTTATCACTATTTCATTCAACACCTTGAGGAAGCTTGCCTGTATCAAAAAATTCAAAGACCATATCAATAACTTCTTCTCCCACTATGTGCCATGCTTTTAGAAAGAAACCACTTCCAAAGCCATCTGGTCCTAGACTTTTAAAATCTGGGATTTCAAACATAGACTTCTTAATTTTACTTCTCTCAAAAGGCCTGGCGATGTTCACCTTTTGATCTAAAGTAAGAACATGCCTTCTAGATATCACTTCCTATTTGATTTTGGCTTCACCCTCCCTAGTTATACTCAGGACCTACTTATAAAACTGCACAAAAATATGAGCAATCTCTTCAGACTTAGTAACTATTATTCCCTAATCATCCACTGCCATGATTATAACATTGTGCTTCCTTCTAGTTTTCAATATGGAGAAAAAGAACTTAGTAGTTGAATCACCAAAAGTGATCCAATCACATTTAGTTTTCTGTTTAAGAACTCTCATTGTTCCTTTAATTCCCTCATATAGGTCTTCACCTTTACCTTCTCATCCTCTTGTAATTCAATAGATTCAGGACTTAACATCAAAGCCTATTGACATTCCAACATATCTTTCCTAGCCTGTTCTACTCTCCCAAGTAGATTACAAAAGCACCTTAAATTCAATCTCAGTAATGGGCCTCTTAATATCTTCAACTTCTTAAGCACCCTACTCAAACCATAACCTGATACCTCAGTGTTCTAGATTAGTTTTACATTCTTCTAAAACTCCTCCACTTGGGACCACATATTAAAAAATTTGAAATGTTTTTGTTGTGTACTATGCATCTTACCATTGAGCACTTAAATAGAATTATGATCAACAAATCATTGGGATAGATTATTGCTTCAGTAGTAGAGAATTCCTACAACCATACCTCATTCACAAAAACCCAATCTAACTTGGATAATATGCCTCCACTTCCACTTTATTAGTTCCACCAGGTGAATTTGGAGCCTCTTCCTACCACTTCACTTAGTTGACACATAGAGATACATTCCCTGAAATCACTAATTTCATTCATAGTAATAGCATTACTTGCCAGCGCACCCCCCCCCTCTTCAACCTGTTCTTAGCATATAGTATGCTATTAAAGTCCTCTACATACATAACAGGACCCTGCAAAACATTCCCTTACATCTCTACCCAAAGCACCTCCCTATCATTCATAGTATGCAATCCATACACAACCATTACATAGAAACTCTTTCCACTAACTTTATTGGACACCATAACTATAATTGCCTAAACAATACTCCTCACTAACTGCATTTATGCATGTTTAGGGTGAAGGGAGAATTTAATGAGATGTGCAGTAAAAGCAAAAAGGAGGGAATCGAAACAGATCCCCGAAAGGAGATTCAGATTCCTATTTTCAAAACTTTTTTGAAAATAATATTTTGTTAAAAACTCTTTTAACAAAACTAAGTTAGGTAATATTTCAAACTCTTTGAAACTATGCCCTAACCTAGGGTTTTAGTAAATGCAGCTTGCAAAACTCTTTTTCCAAAATCATTTGATACTTCAAACACTTTGAAAAATCATTTTTATGTCAAAACCCTTTTAATATAGAGGGTTTAGTCATTTATCAAACACTTTGACTAATTTCTAAACCCTATGAAAAGCCCATAATTCAACCATGGATATATTCACCAATTGTGTGCAAAGTACAAGTTGAACAAAGAATGGTAAGAAGCATAAATACCTCTCGCCCTCCTTCGTTAAACTCCCCAAATGGGAAGCCTCTAGCTTAAGACATACCTAGCTATCCCAATAGCTTATTTTTTAGTTCTCTTTAAGAAACTTGAATCTCCACTCATTGGAATCACCCAAATGCTTGATTCTTGCTTCTTTACTTGAGAATTTTAGACTTTGAGGATGGCTTTGGACTTTGAGCTTCTCCACACTCCCTTCCCAAGGTTTAATTGAAAAAAAAGTTTGTTCTTAAAGAAATACTCTTTAAAACAAACTTACTCTCTCAATTTGGTGTGATTTTAAAGCTTTCTCTCTCTAACTTTTAGAGAGCTTCTCTCTCTAGCTCATTGAAGAAGATGATGAATAATAGCTCCATCATCTTCTAATTTGAGTGTGAGAAAATGTTAGGCAAAAAAATGAAGCAATCTCATATTTATACCCTTACTTTCTCCAACCACTTTTCTTTAAATTAAGGAACTATGTTGGGAAATTATAGTTACTTGATCTAGTTGATAATTGACTCATTGACTAATCAATTAATCAACTAGATTAAGTATATAATTAGTAGGAACCATCTTTAAACCTTAATTAATCACATCATATATGGATTAAGCTAACATTTTCATGTCAAGCTTAATTATTTTGTTCTTTAGTCCAAAACCATTTCAATTAGTTCTATCCATTTGTATCCCATACAAACTAAGACTTAATTGAAATTTTCTCTATGTGAATTAAACATCCAGATATGCTAGAATCCTATAAATTTAATTACATGTTCAATTCTATCATCATTAACAATTAATTAGACCCTTTAATTAATCATTAATATGATACAAACAAGCTAATAGGAATCACCATTTGGTATGTGACTTACTAAGTTCATGTTCTAATTAGCAATGGGATAAAGAAAACTCTTTTCTTCCCACCACGTGTGTTAACCTAATTCCACACTAAGTCCTATAAGTCATGAATGACATCTAGCATAACATATCGTGACTACCCAATTAGATATGAATGTCAGTTTAACATAAGCATGGACCTCTTGATCATAATTACCGTGCACTCGAATCCTGTCATTACGGATTCTTGATCTCAACTAGGGTCATCAAAGAAGTTAAACCTTATGTGCTAGATCATATGACTTTTATCCAGTTTTAGTTCTCGATAAACTAGTTCCAATTAGAAACTCTTCCTAGTGAACCTCATCCACTCTTATCAAAGATTTGCATATCATGAATAACCAGAAGTCATAGGATTTCTTCC
>CAOJBK016460409.1:0-13765 GCA_948294925.1 Codiaeum variegatum | reverse complement strand
CACACACACAAAGTATAAGCTCTAGGGCATACAACCTTAACAATATCGTGACAACGCGTGGACATACTCATGTGATGAGTGAGTCAAACAGTGACCCTAGATGATAGATATATGGTTTTATCCATAAGTCAGTACCTTATCATCAAGATTATAATTATGCATATAATCTTTAGATTTGAGATGTCATGTTATCTAACATATTGAAGGCTATGACTTGTTACTACTTACATACCGATGGCTATAATCAATGATATGTTAAGATAAGTGATCTTTAAGAAAAGATTCATTAACTTGGGTAAACAAAGAAGGAATCCTATGACTTTTGGTTATTCTTGATACTCAAATCCTTTTCAAAGGTAGTTAAGATTCACTAGAAAGAGTTTATTGTAGGAATCGGTTTATCGAGAACTAAACTAGATAGAAGTCATATGCTCTGGTGTATAGGGTTTAACTGTTCCATGACCCTAGCTAGGATTAGGAATCTAAAATGAAGGGATTTGAGTGCATGATAATTATGATAAAGAGGTCCATGCAATGTTAAGGATACAATCACCGACATTCATTTCTAATTCAGCAGTCGTGACATGTTATGCTAGTCGTCACTCAAAATATATGGGACTAAGTGTGCAATGGGATTACACATTTAAATGAAGGAAAAGAGTTTTCTTTATCCCATTTCCCATTGCTAATTAGAATATGTACATAACAAGTCACACACCATTTCTTTATGCATGTGCAGAGCCTTTTGATCATGCGTCGAAGGTTCTGCTCATTAATAGAGTCCTTTGCTCATGCACGAACACCTATGCTCATGCATAGACAACTCTTAAGACAACTTTTAATAAATTCATTCTTTTAGCATAACTTTCAATAAATTTCATAATCATAAGACAACTCTTGAAAATTTGAGTCACTTTTCAATACGTTGAACCTCTGACATTGTTGAGATTCGATCTTGCTTAAACAAAACTTCTAATCCTCCAATTCCATGCCAAGAAGAGTTGAGGGAAAACACTAAATCCCTAATTTTTTGATTCTATCATTCCTTAATCCTGAATCTGACTAGGACCTCACCGCTAAAAAATCATTTTTCTTAAATTAAATAAAAAATGATTAAAAACCTACTCGGTTAATCATTTTATAATCTAAAATTGATTAGCTTATAAACAAAAGCCTAACTTTTATCGAAAGAAACCCCTCCCTTCACAAGAAGGTAGAACAATATGGAGTTTGATTCCCATTCAAAAGGATACACCGATGAGCCTTGTTATATAGGCTTTTAACTCAAAAGTGATGTTTTAATCCTTTTTGTGTTTAAAATATTTTTTTTCGCATTAGTGTCATATTTGTACTTTATTTTGCTGTTTTGTTTCAATTTTGTTTAAGTTTAGTACTTTTATATATCAATTAAGTTTTTGTCATTTTTATTATATTTTGCAATTTTGCTATATACTTTTATCTAAAGGGGAATGTGCATCCTTCTTTTGCTCTATGGTTTGAGGAGGGATCCCCTCATTGTGATAATTTTAATATGTAATTAACTTTATTATTTTTTTATATTTTATTATTGTTTTTATTATTCTTTTAGGGATGTGTGCCCTCCCTAGTACCACTTTGGCTAGAGGAGGGACTCCTTCGTTCATTTTCTATATTTATTTATCGCTTTCTTTTTTTTTTTTTTATCACTTCTTAATTGTCATGCATCATATTTACCTATTATATATGGTCATGCACGATTTTTATCTTATCATGTATACACAAACTCAATTTGAAACTAAATCTGAATAGTTTTTAGCCAAAAGTAGAAAAAGTAATTTAAAAAAAAAGATTTAAAGCCGAATTTATGATCTTTGAATCCAGCTTTGGTTTGTTGATCAAAACATTATTTTTTCATTGTGGTTAATCAATCAACTTTTATGGAATTAACTAATTTGGTTTCATAATCACCTTATAAAATCAATTTTCCTAAAGATTTAGTGGTGACTTATAAACACATGTGCACCTTATACTTGAACATACCTAATGGCTCTTCCCATGTGAGAATTTGACACACAAGCTGCCGCGCATGTGCAATCTGCCCTAGGAGGGCGGTTTCCTCAAGCGAAATAGAATGAGGCATACTGTCTGAGTTCAAGCGAAGGCCTCATAGCTGGCGACTCCATTGGGGATGTAAACTAAATTTTTTTCAAAATTTAAAATAAGGACTATCTTTGGTAAAATTTATTTTTGGCTAAAACTCTTTTGATGAAGTTTTCATGCATCATCTTATATGCACCTGTATCTCTAGGAAAATAAGGATAGATAGTAGCATTGTGCGGGCTCCTTTCTGGGGACTGCCTTACTAATAACGAAATCATCTAGCCTAAGCCATACCCACTAGTCCTATTAGTTGAGATAACAAGTGTTGTAGATATCATTGGAACCATGCAAATCTCTTCAATTCACCTATGGTTAGGTATATCACACCACTAATCGCTGGGTAACCTCAAAACTACCAAACTTCATGTAATGAATAGAACCTATCCTTAATTTCTCATTAACCATAATACTGATATTGATCCTATCTTCAATAAACCTTTTTCATTCATGCATACACACATTATGCCATCATGAACCTGAATAAGGTCAAACCTTTCTAAACTAAGTTCACCCACCCAAATTGAGTCATTGAACCAAATCTTTCATGGTTTTGTGACCAAATGATCATACCCCAGTTCTTTTATCTACCCTAAGGTTAATATGTCTTCCAACACTAGGAATGTTTCTGTCAACCCCACTACCACTAATATTGCTACTCTACTTGCTGACCTTATTGCATTGCTGGCCGACTTCATGAAAAAGCAAGATGAAAAGCTAGAGTCTTTTAGAGAGTTTATACTAGGTGAAGTTAAGAATATGATGGGTTCCAACACTCAGCCTCCTACTCGTACTAATTAAGTATCCACTTTCGGGGATAAAGAAAAAGAGCCTGATGTCTAGATAATACCTCCTATTATAATCGCATAAGCTGATCTTACTGCCACTGTCTCCCGAAAGGATTATATCCCAAAGGAGTCCTCTAAACATCCTTTGCTTAAGACTATGATAGAGAAATAAGAAAAGACAAAGAATATATGGAAGTCCATTAAAAAGAGGGATGATGTGGAGGACGTGTCCTCCCTTAGCCTTTTCCCCAAATGTAAGGCTATCGTCTAATTTCTAGATGCCAAACATTGAAAAGTTTAATGGGACCACCTACCTAAAGAATCATCTCAAAATTTATGATGGCACTTTGAAACCCTTGGGACTAGAAGGCGTACTCCTAGCTCAAAGTTCCAAAATTCATTGACTGGTGTTACCCTTCGCTAGTTGATCAACCTAGATGATTCCTAAAAATAGACTTGGGAGTAAATTTGCAGCTTCTTTATGAAATAATACCACTACAACATTGAGGTTGATGTGACTATAAGAGACCTCAAGATAACCAAACAAGGTCCTAAGGAAACCTTTTCTTCATTCATAACAAGATGGAGAAGGAAGGCTTCTCCAATGGTAAATAGACCAATTGAAATTGAGCAAGTTGACATGTTGGTCTACAACTTTATGATTGTGTATCGAGAAAGACTGATTGCACAGTACCTTCTAAATTTCAAAGCACTCATTTCCACTTCCTACCACATTGAAGACAAAATTGATGCTAGATATATCAAGGATGGGTCCTAAGCATCTTCTATCGCTAGTTTAGAGACCTTTTCAGATGAGAAGCTATTACCTGAGGATTACCAGTCAACATGTTCTAAAGATTATCGGGAAGATCGATTCTATGATGAAATTGAATTTCTGGCTGATAAAGAGTTAAATATTGACCATTCCACCTTAATCCAACTTGTGACTGAGAAGCCCAACAATCGATCTTTTAAAGAGAGTCTAGTTCTGCTAGATTCTAAAATTGAAGCTAAATCTAAAGAGTCTTCTAAGCTAAAGTCAATTGATTCTGAACTGTTTGAATCTGGTACCTCTGAGTGCTCTGCATAACCCATCCCTGTACTTTCAATTACCAAATGGATGTAACTATGGATTTTTCCACTTTTGAACTTAATAAAGTGAAAAAAATTTCTTACTACGATCCAATTTCCTTGTTTTCTTTTAGTGTTACTACTGGTGAATCTGAGTTTAATCAATCAAAAAAAGAGAATCATAAAATTAATCAAATAACTGATGCTGTTAATGAGCCCATTAGTATTTCAAAAATTACATTCATTGTATTTTCATGCTCAAACAGGTCTAGTATAAAAAAGTTTGGAGATCGCTTCTCTTGCAATCCCAATGACATGACCAAGCATCGTCATCTACAAGATCCCTACCAAAGCTTAGGCGCATGAAAGCTGCATGGTCACTCAATCAAAGAAGAGGTTTCAAAATAGCCACCATATGGGTTGATCAAGCAAATCTACTACATATCTTGGTTGCCATTGATAACTTTACGAAGTTGTTAGTAGCCACACCTTCTCAAGTCCTTGACTCGAAAAGGGTTGCCAAATTCATCATAACCAATATTATCTCAAGGTATGGTGTTCCCTTTGAAATCATGAAGGACAACTGTGAGGCCCTATCCAAGGTCATAGGCTGACAACGCCCCTCAGGTTTCTAGCCTCGAGAAAATCGACCACATAGTATTAGATTGCACATGATATTGGGGTTTCGACAGTTGTGACTTTAGGTAAACTCCTTATGAGTTTGTTGGGTGCAAGTGTGAAGGTGTGATTCACCACTTAATTTTTAGAAAATCGTTTAATTTTCATGGCAATTAAGAAACTAGTTTAACTCCATTTTAGAAAAATGATATTTTACCCAATTTTAAGGAAAAGACGAGCCTCGAACCATAGTAGAATTCGAGTACTCATGATTGCTAAAACATTTTCAAAAAATTTATTTTATTTTCTAAACAATTTTGGCATAAAACTAATTTGAAGTATTTAGTTAAAAAGAGAGATTTTCATGTATGTGTGGCATACTTCCATGATGCATGAACAAATATAGCGTGCCAAAAATGATGCATGAACATATATAATTGCATGAATGACAATAATGAAGAAAAAATGATAAAAGGCATAAAATAAACAGGGGTCCTTCCTCTAGCCTCGGAGGGATCTAGGGAAGGAACACATCCCTAAAAATGAATTAAAAGCAAAAATGAAATGAAGAAAAACAATTGCATACAAATAAACATAACATAGGGGATCCCTCCTCCAGTCTAAAAGCTCTGGGAAAGGCAAATATTCTCTAAAAGAATTACAAAATTTGAAAAAAATAACAATAATAAAAGCGTTAAATAGAAAAATAATATAATAATAAAAAATAAGAAAAATAATTTTTTTGAGTTGCAGCTCTATAATGGCTTGCGGCGTATCCCTTTCAATGGGAATCAAATCCCACGTCGTTCTCCCTTCTTGCAAAGGGTAGGGTTGTTTAGAAAAAATAGTGGTTTGGTTGGTTGTAAGTTTAGAAGCTAATTCATTTAAGATTTTAAAGGATTTAACCAAAAGGCCATTAACCTTTTCAGATTTTGTTTAATGAAAAATGGATTTTGAATAATCGAATTTGCCTAAGTCAGTTTTATGGGCTTTTAATTCAGAACCAAAATACTATACCATTTTTAGATGTACAACCTTTGGATTTTATGGCATTGGAGCCAGAGGATTGGACAGTTTAATGAATCTAGAACGGGTCTATGTTGCATTCGGAGAAGCCTGTCTGAAAATTGAACTTGAATTGACTCATAAATGTCACCTTGAATACTAATTAGAATTGGACTGTCTGGTGTTTTTGATCTAATATTAGGCAAGGTTTCAGTGTTTAGGGCTACTTTGAAAGTATTTTGACATAGTTTTGACGTCTGAGAGTTATGAAAAGTTTTCCAAACTAAGTGTCAGAGGGTCGAATTTATAGAAAATCATGTCGAAAAAGTTAGAAAATTCGACCTAGTGCGTCAGAGCCCTGATTCATGGGTCAGAACCCTAATGCATTTGTTTGGGTCCTTACTCATGCCTTTGGGTCCTTAATCATGCATTTGGACCCTTACTCATGCATTTGGGTCCTTTTTGTTATCCTCCTTATTTTGATGATTCCAAAACTGATAGTGTAATTATTCATTGAAATGGAATTATTTGTCAAAATTATGTTTTTAAGTTAGAATGAGCTATTTAAGAGCAATTTGGTTCATAACTATGTTTCTGGTAGTTATATTCTATATATAAACACTTTAAATGTACTAATGTATCATTTATAATGAAAGTGTTATGGAAAAAGTGTAGGAAAGATAGATACGCGCGTATGGAGCTCCTCCATACGACCGTATGGTAGTCAAGGAGCTTTAGGGAATCTAAGGAAAAATGGATACATCGTTATCATTAGGGGATAACATGACTGTATCCAGTTAAATTGATATTTAATTCAAATCCAACTATTGGATACGCCCTATGGAGCTAGGCCTATACGATCATATGACACTTGTTATGATCCATTGGAAATGACATCAGAAGTACTTTTTCAATGTTGGAGACATATTTTTGGCTCCAAAATGAGTAAAGTATATAAGGGAACTCTAGAAACAAGTGATAGAAGATACAAGGACTATTCTATTGATATTGTACACCTTTTGTTCTTAAATTCTAAGCTCTCAAAGCTCATTCTCATTTATTTTCTTAAACTATTTATTCTTCATTGTAAACCCTTTGGTTTAAGAAAACTTTAGCTAGGTTTTATCATTGAAAATCCTTCGCCTAGCACTTGTAAATAAGTCTTTTGACTTGAAGACTTAAAGCCTTTGTAAAAACCTAAAACCTTGTATTTGGAGTTGGGTACTCCATTATTGTAATAGGGTGAAATCCTAGAGATCTAGAAGTTTGGAGGCTTCGGTTGATAATGGAACCTCAATCGGTTGATTAAGAGAGTGGACATAGTAGAAGGAGCCTCTGAACCACTATAAAAATTGAGCAATCTCTTCTCCCTCTTTTTTATTTAGTGACTTTTATATTTTGCTCTATTTTTATGTTATGTTGGTGATTTGAGACACATTTCTTCACGTATTCAAAGTTTATTGTTTGTTGTTTCTTAAAAGAATTTTAAAGGTTTAAAATTTAATATCTTTGATTGAAAAACTTAGAAAAGTTTCAAAACACTAATTCAACGCCCCCCCCCCCTCCTCAGTGTCCATTGTTGGGATAATAATTAGTATCAGAGCTAAGCTTTCATTTCTTGCTAAAATTTTATGATTTTTAAAGCTAATGATCGACAATGGCAGGTATTGGTGATTTTGCATGTATACCATTCCAAGAGGGTCATTGCACAACAAGACCACCTCTATTTTATGGATCTAACAATAATTAGTAGAAGGTTCGCATGAGGTTTCATATTTAATCACAAGGATATGATCTTTGAGATATGGTGGAGAATTACATTTAAAAGAACCCCATTACGGGTAATGCGCTTAGACCGGAAGAATACACCGATGAGGACAAGAAGAGACTTTAAAGAAATGATAAGGAAATTGATATCATATTTTGTGCCTTGAATGAAACAGAGTTCTATCGGGTATCGACTTATGAAACACCTAAACAGAGTTGGATACTCTTAGAGATACTCATGAAGGAACATGACAAGTGAAATCCTCAAAACTCATTATGCTATCTATAAGCTATGAGAACTTCAAGTGTGTAGAGAATGAGTCCATTTATAGCATGTACATAAGGTTAACTACTGTAGTGAATGAGTTTAAGGCTCTTAGGAGGACTTTCAACAATAATGATATGATTATCAAAATCATTAGATGCCTTCCCACCAAATTTGATGGAAAGGTGGATGCTATTGAGACTTCATCGAATTTCAAAGATTTAACATTGGAGAATCTCATTGGTGTTCTCCTAACTTATGAAATGAAGCTCAAATTAAGAATGGAGCTTAGAGGTATTCCTAGTTCCCTCACTAAAAAAGAGAAACCTCTTGCACTCAAGGTCGCTCACAAGGAGAAACATTCTAAGAAGGAAGCTCCAATTGAAGAGAGTGATGGTGATGAAATAGATTTACTTGCCAAGAAATTCAAGAAATACTTATCAAAGGGTAAGATCAAGAAAAAGGAGTAAAAGAAGGACAAGGGCAATGAAGTTTTGTTCTAGGAATGCAAGAAGCCCGAACATATTAGATAAGATTACTATGTCTACAAGGCTAAGTAAGGCAAGGAGAATAAGAGTTCATATAAGTGTAAAGACAAAGCGTATACCGCTTGGAGTAAAAGCGATGATTCTAGTAGTGATGAATCATCTGATGGAGATGAGGAGGCAAATTTATGCTTGATGAAACAAAAGGATAGCATTGAAGAAGAAGATGAGGTAACCCCTAAAACTTATTCCTTTAATGAACTTTAAAATGCTTTTGATGAACTTATGGCTGACTATGTTTTAACTATAAAGGAAATAAAGTTTTGAAAAAGGATTTGTGTAAATTGAAAAATGAGCATGAGAAGAGTGAAAGCTCTTAATTTTTTGAAATTAAAAAATAAAAACTCATGACTCAACTAAATGATTTGCAAAATGCATTTGATTGCCTAAAGTAAGAGAAAATCAAGATAAAACTAGAACTAAAAGACTCCAAAGAGCTTCGAAAGAAGTTCTCTAGTGGAAGCAAGATTCTAGATGAAATCTAGTTGTCTAAAAAAGGTGTGTGTGACAAAGCCGACATTGGTTACAATGCTGAGGGAAAAGAGAGTTTCTAATACATTTTTCATGAAAAAGTATTTTTTACATAAAGTGCATATTAAGTGCAATTATTGCAAATTTCATGGTCATACACCAATGACTTGTCCTATAAGGCTTAGGAAGCCATATACCATTAAAAATTTCTAGATTCCTAAGGGTTCCAATGACATCCTAAAGGATTTCAAGGATATCCCTAAGAATGCCAATAAATGGATGTAACAAGAATGGACAAAAAATAAAATAGTTACCATAAAAAAGTTTAGTTTTTGTATTTTTATAGGCTATCATCAAATTCAAGCAATAGAAATGGGTGATTGATAGTGGGTGCTCCAAGCATTTGACCAGAGACAAAAAGAAGTTCCTTAAGCTAGAAGAGAAAGATGGAGGAAATGTAAGCTTTGGTGACAACTCTAAAGGTAAAATTTGTGGAGTTGGCATAATAGGTAACAATGATTTTACCATTTCCAATGTTCTTTTTGTGCATAATTTGAGGCATAATTTGCTAATTTGAGGAACAATTTGATAAGTGTTAGTAAGTTGTGTGATAAAATTTATAGAGTTTGTTTTTATTCTCGCATTTGTGAAGTCATTGACATTAAAACAAACAAAATTGCTTTTATTGGTTACTGCATGGGCAACATGTATATGATGGACTTAAGCAATCAAGAAACCAACCATCTTTGCTTATTTTCCTTAAAGGATGAGGATCCTACTTTATGGCATAGGAGAGTAGGCCATACAAGTATGGATGTTCTATCCAAACTTTTAAGAAATGATTTAGTAAAAGGTTTGCCCAAAATAGTTTACAAAAATGAAAATGTTTGAGATGCTTATGCTAAGGGAAAGAACTTTAGAATTTCATTTAAACCCAAAAACATGATTTCAACTTCTAGACAATTACAACTTTTACAACTTGATTTGTTTAGTCCAACTATAACACCAAACCTTGGCAATAAACATTATTGTTTGGTTATTGTTGATGATTTCTCACATTTTGCATGGGTATTATTTCTTGAACATAAAAGTGATGCATTTAGTGCATTCATGCCATTAGCAAATTCTTTACAAAATCAAAAAGGGTATGCCATCACATGCGTAAGAAGTGATCACGGTACTGAATTTGAAAATTCTGATTTTGAAAAATATTGCATTGAGAATAAATTTTTTGTACGTAAGACTCCTCAACAAAATGGTGTTATTGATAAGATAAATAGATCATTGATAGAAATGGCTAGGACCATGCTTTTTGAAAATGATTTGCCTTAGTATTTTTGGGCCGAAGCCATGAACACTTCTTGTTGTATCATTAATAGGGCTATGATTAGACCCATACTCAAAAAGATCCCTTATGGGTTATGGAAAAGTAAAAAGCCCAATATATCATATTTTCATGCATTTGGTTATAAGTGTTATGTGCATAATAATGGTAAGAATAACTTGGGAAAATTTGATAGTAAATCAAATGAAGCAATTTTCCTTGGTTATTCTAGCCATTCTAAGGCTTATGAGGTCTTCTACAAGAGCACACTCTTAGTTGAAGAATCCATTCATGTTTTTTTTATAAGTTTTCTTCTAAGTGTGTAGTAAGGAATGGTGACCATGTATAAGCAATTAAGGACATGATGGGAGACTTAACCTTACAGCATAAAAGACATGAGCAACCAAAGCCTAGTGAAGAGTCAATGAACCTAAAAGATGTGGTGCCAATAATTGATGAAGTGGAGATGAAATCCAATGATCCAATGAAAATTCAAGCCACTTCACATCAAAGGGGACACTTAACATCCAAGGGTAAGGAGTGAAATGAAAGAGACTCAAATCATTGGTGATCCTACCCAAAGAGTCAGGACAAGGTCACAAGTCTACAATATTTGTGAGTATGTGGCATTCTTATCCTTGGTGGAACCTAAAGGCTTGGAAAAGGCCATAGAAGATGAGCATTGGGCACTGGCCATGCAAGAGGACCTCAACAAATTTGAAAAGAGTCAAGTGTTAACCCTAGTGCCAAGACTAAAGCGTCATCCTAACATCATAACCAAATGGGTCTTCCGGAATAAGCTTGAAGAGTCTAGAAATGTGGTAAGGAGCAAAGCTCGTTTATTAGCAAAGGTCTATTCTTAAGTAGAAGGTATTGATTTGATGAAACTTAATCACATGTAGATAGGTTAGAAGAAATTAAAATGTTACTTGCTTTTACATATTTTAAAAACTTCAAACTTTTTCAAATGGATGTCAAAAGTGCCTTTTAAAATGGTTTTATTTAAAAACAAGTTTATGTTAAACAACCTCCCGATTTTAAAGATGTTAAATTTCCAAACTATGTTTTTAAACTTAAAAAAGCTTTATATGGTTTAAAATAAGCTCTTAGAGCTTGGCATGAGAGGTTGAGCAACTTGTTGATTGAAAAAGATTTTACTAAAGGCAAAGTTGACAACACACTTTTTATTAAAATCCAAGAGCAAAACACTTTAATTGTTCAGATCTATGTTGATGATATCATATTTGGTACTACTAAAGAATCACTTTGCGAGGAATTTTCTAAGTGTGTGCAAGGTGAATTTGAGATTAGTATGATCGGGGAGTTGAACTTTTTCTTGGGATTGAAAAACAAGCAACTTGAGCATGGAAGCCTAATTCACCAAACGAAATATGCCATGAAGTTGATCAAGAAATTTGACATGGTTGAAGCAAGTCCTCACAACACTCTTATGAGTACTATGGTTGAAATTGATACAAATAATAAAGGTAATTCCATAGAATCTAAACTCTATAGGATTATGATAGGTTCATTGCTATATTTGACTACATCTAAGCCCATCATAATATTTAGTGTATGCATATGTACTAGATTCCAATCAAATCCTAAGGAATCCCATCTTGGATGTGTTAAAAAAAATCCTAAGGTACTTTGTGAATACACCAAACCTTGGTTTATGGTATCCAAAGGTGTATATTTCGATTTAGTTGGCTATTCTGATACAGATTTTGGTGTATGTAAACTTGATTTGAAAAGCAGTAGTGGTATATGTCAATTTCTTAGTGGCATGCTTATTTCATGGTTTCCAAAAAGAAAATTTTGGTTGCATTATCAATTGTGAAAGCAAAGTATATGGCATTCACATTTTGTTGCACTGAACTTCTTTGTATAAAAATGCAACTTGAGGATTATAGCAAGGCATTGCATTGCATTCCAATAAAATGTAATAACCAAAGTGCCATAAATATGTCTAAAAATCCCATTCATCATTCTAGGACAAAGAAAATAGATATAAGGCATCCTTTTCTTAGATATAATGCATCAAAAAGGCATATTGTATTTCAATTCGTTGATACAGAGCATCAATTGGCGGATATCTTCACCAAATCGCTATATAATGAGGCCTTCTACTATATTTGAAAAGAAATAGGCATGATTGATGCCTCATAAGTATAATCTAACCTTAAACCTCCTATTTTGGTGAGTTATTATTTCCATATTTTGATGAACATATGCCTCTTTGATATTATGATTTGTTTATGTGTTTGGCATGCTTTTATGTTGTAATGTGAATGAACTTAAAACAGTTTTGGTTCAATTTCAATGAATCAATTCACATTAAGATTATTTATTAATCAATTTTATTGCTATGAATGTGTTTTGTATAAGCATATCATTTATGCCATAAGTATTTATCTAAAATCTCAAAATCATTTTGGTTAAAAATTGTAGCTTTCAATATGCCTATATAGATTACTGTTATACGCCCGTATGCCAGCTCCATAAGTCCGTATACCATAAGTCCATATGACCATATTAAACTAGCCATTTTTTTCAAAAATGATACTGGACTAGCATATGGCTGTTTAGAAAAAGCTTTTATATGATCGTATCTAGGGCGATACTGGGTAGTATACGAGCATTTTAAACGATTTTTTTTCTAGTTTTTATAAACCTAAAACCTATCTTGTAGTTATTCTCTTTAATTATTCCCTAAATCATATTTTTTAGCTTTCTTGAAGGATTTTTAAGTGTTTATTTCATCTTTTTAACCATAAATTAGTGTTCTCCATCTTCCTTTCTCACCTAAAAACCTTAGATTTTCATTTTCCCAATTTGATTTCAAAAACCCTAATTTCAAAATTCTTCAAAATCTCTTAAAATCTTGTTAGGTGCTCCAATTCCCATCACTATGAGTACAAAGGGGACTAGAGGGAGCACAAAAAGGGGCAGACTCAACCTAGAAGAAGCAAGTTCATCAAAAATGGGCACTAAGTGCTTAAGGCAACAATAGGACAATGTACTAGAGTGCATACCCATGGTAACTCTTAGACCTCATGACTTTGTTCTTAAATTTATTGATAGATGGGCTAGCGAAAGGTGTGAAAAACATATTAACCTTGGTACCCCTGCCACATGTTCACCCTTTGATCGAGATTGCCTTAAGGACTTAGGGGTTGAGAAAGATATTTATAAATTATTGGAGCCAATCTTTCCATCTTTGAAATGTTCAACCATCTCTCAAGAGGTGTATCATAACCTCACATTAGAATTTTTATCAATCCTTAAAATTGATGATAATGATAGGGGTTTTAAATACAAGATTAGAGAGAAAGGGGGACTATTGTTTATGAAATTAGTTTCAAAAACCCCAATTTCAAAATTTTTCAAAATCTCTTAAACTCTTGATTTGGTGCTCCAATTCCCATCACTATGAGTACAAGGGGGACTAGAGGGAGTGCAAAAAGGGGAAGACTCAACCCGAAAGAAGCAAGTTCATCAAGAGCGGGCACTAGGCGCTTAGGGTAACAACAAGACAATGTACCATAATGCATACCTACGGTAACTCTTAGACCTCATAACTTTGGTCTTAAATTTGTTGATAGATGGGCTAGTGAGAGGTGTGGCAAACTTTTTAAGCTTGGTAACCCTATCACATGTACACCCCTTGACCTAGATTGCCTTAAGGACTTAGGGGTTGACAAAGACATTCATAAATTTATGGAACCAAGCTTTCCATCTTAGAAATGTCCAATCATCTCTTAAGAGGTGTATC
>CAOJBK016456186.1:0-18045 GCA_948294925.1 Codiaeum variegatum | reverse complement strand
CTTGAAGATTCATGCAAGAAAAATTTACATTGAAATGGATGACATTGGGAAGGGAATTGTGGAACTTATTTACAGGCATTCTATCAAGAAGCTTGTTATGGGAGCAGCAGCAAATAAGCATTATTTTGAGTAAAACTACATTCTTTTTTTTTTTTTCTAAATCCATTTTCTTTGTTATTGAAAAAAGCTATTACATTTTATTACTTATACTATTGTAAAATTGAAGGGGAATGACAGAGCTCAAATCCCAAAAGGCCAAATATATTCAACATAGAGTTCCTAATTTCTGCCATGTTTGGTATACATGTGAGAAGCACCTTATCCTCACAAGGTATTCATCATAAGTATATTGTGTTCGACAAGCTCGTAAGGTAGCTTATAAGTTAGGGCATTTTGGGAATAAAAAGTATCTTCTGGGGAGCTTATAAGCTAGCTTCTCACTTTTTATTTCCAAAATATACTCGACTATGAGCTACCTCATGAGCTTGCCGAATACAACCTATGCCCTATGTCAACTATTTTAATTAATGCTTGTTGTTATGATCACTAACAAAAATGTAATATTTTAAGGGAAGGTGAGGCTTCTTGTTCTTATACCGAACAGGTCGGTGACTTAACTATTATCAGAGGAGAGTAGTGGTGGAAGTGGGTTGGAATTATGTGAAGTGGCTCAATCAGAGGAAGAAGATGTGGACAATGCAATGTTAGTTTGAAAATTTTTTTGTGGTAATTTAGTGAATCAAATAGTTCATTAAGATCCTGGTCGATTTTGTTTGTCAGGAAGGAAATGGAATTGATTTGCTCCATGCTCAACTAGATCAAATTCTAGTAGAGGCTAAAAAGCTTAAAAGACAAGTGCTTGAAGAGTCACTCAAGCGCGACAAAGCTGAAAGGACTACCATTAAGGCTCTTTGTCGGGTATTATATTTTGTTTTGGTTACTTATGCTCATTCATATTGCAGTATCATCAAGCCAAAACTCACTCTTTGTACAGGCTAAAGCATTAGAAAACATGTACACTAAAGAATTGAAGCGAAGAAATGAATCAGAAGAAGCACTAGCAATGAAAAACAAGACCTTGAAAGAATGAAGAATCAGCGAGACAAAGCACAACTAATTGATGCATATCAAAGATCATTGAATTAGATAGAAGTTTCGAATCTTGAGAATCAAATAAAACAGTTACAGGAAGATCTAGACAATATTGATATTCGATTAGTTGAAGAGATTTCATTAAGACAAGCAGCAGAAGAGGCCTCACAAATGCATAAGTTCCTCTCGATCTTATCCTTGTCAGAAATTGAAGAAGCAACTCAAAATTTCAACTCAACATTAAAAATCGGCGAAGGCGGGTATGGAAACATTTATAAAGGATTTATTCATCAGACACCAGTAGCCATAAAGGTGTTAAACCAAGATAGTTTCCAAGGAGCCTCAGAATTTAAACAAGAGGTAAAAAGAGTTCACTTCACTTGAGTTTAAGCATGAAAATGCCAAAAGATAACACTACAAGAGAAATGCAAAATAGCAACTGATTTTATATACCGTTACTATTTTGCAACGGTGAGGCCTGCTTTGATGTATGGGAGTGAGTGTTGGGGTATAAAAGCACAACAAGTCTCTAAACTTAGTGTGGCGTAAATGAGGATGCTAAGATGGATGTGCGGCCATACTAGAATGGATAGAGTCTGTAATGAGTATATTAGGGATAAAGTCGGAGTTGCCCCTATAGAAGATAAGTTGAAAGAAGGGAGACTAAGATGGTTCGGGCATGTGCGGCGTAGACCTTTAGATGCACCGGTTAAAAAATTAAAACACCTTAGGGTAGATGTGGGTAAAAAAGGGAGGGGTAGACCTAAGCTAACTTGGAATAGAGTCATTCAACATGATCTTGAGTTTTTAAACATTTCTAATAATATGGTTCACGATCGCCCCGAGTGGAGAAAGCGAATCCATATAGTCGACCCCAATTAACTTGGGATTAAGGCTTTGTTGAGTTGCTATTTTGCAACGGTAGCATTGAATTTAAATATATTTTATTGTAAATTAACAACAAATATACAATTTTTGTTGCTACAATTAGCAACAAGGGTTTAGACAATGGAATTGTCCATTTAGCAAAAAAAAGTTCTTTTGCTAAATACTCCCACCATTCTCAAATAACAATATCCGTTTAGCTTTTCGTGCCTAACTTTCAAAATTTAATTTATAAAAAAAATATTTTAAATTATAATATAAAATATATATCAATATGTTCGTTTCAAAAAATACTTTCATAAGATTTATAATATTTTACTTATATATTTTAGAAATAATTGAAGGTCAAAACTCGATATTGGTACGCGTAAGGGACTGTTACTTCAGAATGAAAGGAGTAACTATTTTCTAGTAGTGTACTGAAGTATCCAATTTTTTTGCAGGTTCGTATATTAAGTAAATTAAGGCATCCAAATCTAGTTACTCTTATTGGAGTCTGTCCAGAAGTTTGTGCTCTAATCTATGAATATTTACCAAATGGGAATCTTGAAGATGGACTAAGCTGCAATAACAACACTCCTCCATTACCATGGCAAGCTCGAATTTGCATAGCTACTAAATTATGTTCTGCTCTTATATTTCTTCATTCTAGCAATCCGAGGGCATTGTACATGGTGACTTAAAACCAGCAAACATTCTCCTAGATTCTAGTCTAGGATGCAAACTCGGCAACTTTAGAATCTCTAGAGCATTATCAAGGGACATGACATTGTGCCACCAAACTGACCCAAAGGGCACATTCTATTACTTGGATCCTCATTTTCTATCAACAGGAGAACTAACTCCTAAATTAAACACGTATTCATTCGGAATTATACTGTTACAATTGTTGACAAGAAGATTGACCCTTGGCATTGCTATGGAAACTAAAAATGTTATAGATACGGAGAATTTGAATTCTTTTTTTGACCCATTAGTAGGGGATTGGCCATTTGTGCAAGCAAAGCAATTAGCTCGGCTTGGTTTACAGTGTTGTGATGTGAACTTGAGTAATAGACCAGACCTTGAATTAGAAGTGTGGAGAGTACTTGAACCTATGAGAACTTCTTGTGGGTTTTCACCATTGGTATTACAGTTTGCTTCTCAACAAGCTCCATATTTCTTTTGCCCCATTTTGCAGGTTAGCTTTGATTGAACTCTTAGTGTTAGATTTCGACGATAGGTTTTTTTTAGTAGTACTAAGCAAAAAGCTACCATTTTTTCTTGTAGGAAGTGATGCAAGATCCTCATGTGGCAGCAGATGGGTTTACTTATGAAGGTGAAACTTTGACTGGTTGGCTCGAAAGCGGCCGTAACACATCACCAATGACAAATTTAGAGCTTCTAGATATGAATCTTGTTCCTAATCATTCTCTTCGTTCTGCAATTCAAGAGTTGCAACAACTTCAACAACATTGAAATGCCTATACGTTTCATACTATACAATCCACAAAATATATGATAGATTCGCATGCACAAAGCATGCTGCACCCAAGTCTTTAAATATATATTAATTATGCGAGTTTGCTTCAGTAAAGCTGAAGTGCTTCAGTGAAGAGTAATTCTCTTGCAAACCTCAAGGGTGGGGTTTGACTTCCCTCACATGCGTCCAGAGGATTTTTTTTTCCAATTCTTTTTATTCTTTTTTTCTCATTTTTATTTTTATTTTCTCAAACACTAAGTAAAGCCTGTTTTTCCTTAAAAAAAAAAAAAAAGAAAGCAAAGCTTCTTTCTTTCTTCAACTTTCATTTTTCTTTTCAAATTCTTTTTTTTTTTCATTTTCATTTTTTTTCACTTTTTCTTTTTATTTTGATATATATATATATATATATAATTTTTAATATAATTTCAACACATATCCCATTCTTATCACAATGCTTATTAATAATTGATATTTATTTTATTTATAATGAATAAAAATTATTTTTAAATACTTTATATTTGATAAATATGTAATTATAATATATAAACATTTTACTTTCCCATAATAAACATTTATAGTAGTGAATTTATTGCTTTAAAGAAGTGAATTTATAATAATAATGTTTTCTTTTTTCTTTATTTTTTTATGGTGATATTGAATTTATAATGAATATTTTATTATTTGATAATGAATTATTTTTTATTTTTAGTGACTATAACTTTATATATATATATATATATATATAATTTTTTTTTCAAATAACTAGTGAAGAATATTCTTTTATTTAGTAGTGAATTTATAGTAATGAATATTTTATTTTTTTTCTCATTGCAATAGTAAATTTATAACGGATATTTTATTATTTGATAATAAATTATTTTTATTTTTAATGAATATTATTTTACATATTACATATTTCTATAGAATTTTTAGCTATAACTAGTGGTAGTTTTTATTAGTTTTTTTATAATAAATATTTTTTTAAATAGTAAATTTATTTCTTTGACGTAGTGAATTTGCGATAGTGAATATTTATTTTTTCTTATTTTCTCATTGTAGATTAAATATAGTGAATTTACAATAGTAAATATTTTATTTTTTGATAATAAATTATTTTTCATTTTTAGTGAATTTGATATTAGATATTACTATTTTTTATAAATATTTTTTGGATAGTAGTAATACTTTTCATTAGTTATTTATAATGAATATCCATTTTTAGCAATGAATTATTTTTTTTTTCAATTAGTGAATTTGTTATAGTGAATATTTATTTTTCTGATTTTCTCATTGTATATAAAACATAGTGAATTTACAATAGTAAATATTCTACTTTTTGGTAATGAATTATTTTTCATTTTTAGTGAATTTGATATTAGATATTACTGTTTTTTATATAATATTTTTGTCGTATAGTAGTAGTACTTTTCATTAGTTATTTGTAATGAATATCCATTTTTAACAGTGAATTTATTTATTACACTAGTGAATTTGCGATAGTGAATATTTATTTTTTCTTATTTTCTCATTGTATATAAAACATAGTGAATTTACAAAAGTAAATATTCTACTTTTTTATAATGAATTATTTTTCATTTTTAGTGAATTTGATATTAGATATTGCTTTTTTTTTTTAGAATATTTTTGTCAGATAGTAGTAGTACTTTTCATTAGTTATTTGTAATGAATATTTATTTTTAGCAGTGAATTTATTTCTTACACGTAGTGAATTTGCGATAATGAATATTTATTTTTCCTTATTTTCTCATTGTATATAAAACATAATGACTTTACAGTAGTTAATATTCTACTTTTTGTAATGAATTATTTTTCTTTTTTAGTGAATTTGATATTAGATATTACTATTTTTTATATAATATTGTTTTCAGATAGTAATAGTACTTTTCATTAGTTATTTGTAATGAACATCCATTTTTAGCAATGAATTTATTTTTTCCACATAGTGAATTTACAATAGTGAATATTTATTTTTTCTTATTTTCTCATTATATATAAAACATAGTAAATTTACAATAGTGGATATTCCACTTTTTGTAATGAACTATTTTTCATTTTTAGTGAATTTGATATTACTGTTTTTTATAGAATATTTTTTTTATTCAGATAGTAATAGTACTTTTTATTAGTTATTTGTAATGAATATTCGTTTTTAGCAATTAATTTATTTCTTTCATGTAGTGAATTTATAGTTGTGAATATTTTATTTTTTTTCTTATTTTCTCATTATAATAGTGAATTTATAATAAATATTTTAATATTTGATATTGAATTACTTTTATTTTTAGTGAATATAATTTTACAAATATAATTTTTTCAGGCAACTAATATTAGTTTTTACTAGTTATTTATAATAAATCATTTTTTATTTAATAGTGAATTTGTTTTTTTTGACGTAATAAATTTATAATAGTGAATATTTTATTTTTTAATGAAAATTAAATAAGTAAATTAATAATAAAAATTTATATAATGATATTTAAATTTAGTGCTTTAAATTTTTTTTTTTAAAGAAAAGAAAATTATTTAAAAAAAAAAAGAAATGTAAATACAGACAAAAAAATTAAAAAAATAGTAAATAAGACAAACTTTGGTTGTGCTGAAAAGAAAAGACAAATTTTAGTTGAGTGGAGTGGTATTGAATGGGTGGGTGACAGGTGACGTTTGTGATACACGCTAGCGCTTGAATTTTCATTAAAACCCGGGTCCAAAAAATTTCCTGGACTTGGGTGTATCATATACAAGCTGCTATACGACCTGTCGTTTAGAAACAGTCACATGGGTATTACTTTTTTTTTTCTTAATTGGTTAGAATTGCATATTTTGTTTCAGATAAATTCAATTATACATATGGAATATGTTGCAATTATAGAACTGGAGCCCTGATTTATTAATAATTTGACATGTCGTTTACTTCTCAAGTTGATACACTGATGTGTCGTTTAAAATGTTTGCTTTTTTTAGTGGAGATTCCATAGTATTCCTCATTGCTTAATATGTTATCAAAACGACATGTAACGCACTTAAAAAGATTGATTAAATTAGGGTGAAATGCTAAATTAGTATAATGATTCTTTTTGCTTTATGTTTTTAATTATTATCTTTAGAGTCCAAAGTTTGGACAGATGTGCCTAAACGAAGGTGTTAGGTGCAAATATCGGATAAGGAGCATGAATAATCTATGTAAGATATTTCCTCTTTTATATTTATTTATTATTTCTCTTGATTCTCAAATAATTATTGTTTTCATTTGAATTGTAATTAAATTTTCTTTTCTTTTCTTTTTTTATATAATGGGTCACAGAATTACACAATAAGAGTAACTCATCTATTAACACGCGTCATATAGACGAAATCACACCTAATGTGCATGAGAGAAATCGAATCCGAGACCTCTTACTCTTTAGACCTGTGATTAATTTTTCTTAATCAATATTAATAAAAAATATTTAATTAAAGAGATTTTCTTAGATTACTTTAACTTTACTTTATTACGAAAAAGTATTCTTTTTGCGAACAAAACAAATCTTTATTTATATTTTTTCATATTTTTTTTAAATGTTTAAAAAATTTAGTAACATAAATGATAGTATCTGGTTCAACATAGTGATTCCAAGCAACCACATGTTGCCCGGACTAGCCACACCTCAGCATGGGCTATCTATACTCTATGACTATCCATACTCAATATGAAATAGTCACACCCAACACGAGCTATCCACACTTGGGGTAGCCACATCTCAACCTGGCTCTCTGCCCTCAATATGGTTATACATACTTAACTTGGGCTAGCCGCTTTAGAAGTAACTTTACCTCCAAAGGGGCGAGACACTAACAAGCTCAACTCTACCTACAGTGTGGGCTAGTCACTTCAGGTAAAGCGATTACAAACTCACGACTTCCATTATTAGGAATTTAAGAGACCACTACGACCATGATCCCATGTTTGTCCTAAAATAGAGGAAACCGCTCCAGCCCTAGTATATAAAGAGAAATGTAAAACAAAGATAAAGGTTAATGACTATTCTCTTCTACTTCTTCTACATTCTTACCTTAAAAGACCTTAACTAACTTAAGCAGCGGAGTGGCCCTCCAGACAATCCACATGGACCCCTCTAACCTTTGTTTTGTAGGAGGACTGACAATAGAGTCCAATGTGTCAGATTGAACCTTAGTAGGAACCAAAACATCATTGGTGCGGTGAGCGTGGAACACACCTTCGGGTTTAGTTTGATTTTTTCCGGTGACAATGCAGAATCCTCAAAAGAGTTTAGACTTGAACTTGAGACTGAACCTCTTTCCGGAAGAAGTAGATGAACGCTTGAACCAGGGTGGTTCAAGGAGGGAACTGGTGGATCAAGAGGGGGGAGCATAGGAGAAAATCGACTGACCCACCACTGAGAAATCCTGTCCCAATAAGAGATGGTGAGCCAGCAGACTGAAAGGTGGAACACAGAAGGCAACCAATCGATTCACCACTGAGAGATCCATCCCCAAGTGAAGGAGAAGGGAGTGGACAGCCCCGTTGACCACCAGCCAATCCACAAGGAGAGTCAGGAGCTCCAGGGGGGCAGGGAGTAGGGCTTCGTCCTCAACCCGTCAGTGTCGAACCTCATCCCACTAACCTTACCTAGGGAAGGCAAGCTCCGACAATAAATCAACTTCTAGACCTCAATAACCCAGCCACGATTTAATGATTATTTGATGCTTACCATGATTTGAGGCAACAAATGGGTGATCGAGGCAAATGATGAGCCAAATTTCCCAACCACCTCCACATGAGACTGTAGTTCCAGTGGCGACAAGGGATGAGCCAGCCCAGTTCTAAGATCCTAGGGAAAAGACTCCAATAAGGAGTGCTAGTGCTTGAATAAAGGAAAGACGGTGGCAGAAAGTGATTCGGATGAGACTGAATGATTCGAAGGAGAAACTCTAGGTAGGCATGCCAATGACATTGATAAGCATGTACAGAAGGTGCTGAGTAAAATGGGCATTAAAGGAAAGATGCAAGACTTTGGTCATAACACTGAGGCTCCATTGTCAGAGGCTATCCTGGAGAAAGAATATCCTAGAAAATTCAAGAAGCTTTCTCATTATGATCATTTTAATGGGACTGCATGTCCTATGAACCATGTGAACAAGTTTCGTACACAAATTTATGCTCAAACTTACAAAGACCCTATATTGTATAAGTTATTCCCTCAGACCTTTAAAAGGATATGATAAAAGTGGTACTTGTCTCTTAAGACCAACTCCATCAAAAGTTTCAAGCAATTATCCAAGGCATTCCAAGCTAGATTCATAGCTTCTATAGAGTACACTAATGTCTCCACGAATCTGTTGACAATAAGGCAAAAGAGTGGGAAAGTCTATGGGAGTACATCGAGAGGTTTAATAAGGAGGTTAGCATGGTAGAAGATCTATAATACCCCATAGCCTACTCTGCTTTATTGAACAACACAACTAGTAGGGGGCTATGAGAAAAGCTTTTGGAGGTAGACCAAAATCATTAGAAGAAATCATGGTCGTGGCTAGGGGATAGATTAGATTAGAGGAGGGATTGCAAGGGCTAGAAGAGTGCAATTCAAGGAGAAAAGATTTAGATAAAAGGGATCAAGGAAGCAAGGGAGGAAGTGACCATAGGAGTGTAGAGATGAAAAGGTTCAACCCAGACAAGATTAGGACCTTCACTTCACTCTCTACTTCACGATCCAATGTGCTCATTTGGATAAAGGAAAATGGAGAAAGTATCAATGGCCTAAGAAAATGAGCAATACCTAAAAAAATAGGTGGGATATCTCCAAGTACTGTGAGTTCCATGAGGACAAAGGACATGATATGGAGGATTGTTGGAACCTAAATGAAGAAATTGAAAAGTTGATCCAAAAAGGAGTCCTTGGAGTGACAAAGTTAGTTCGGAAAGGGAGAGAGCTAGTAAGGGATGACATGATGAATATGACTATAAATCAAGAGATAGGCATATAGCGGGAGAAATCAAAGTCATCTTTGGAGGAAACTATGGTGGAGATAGCTCGACCCAAAAGAAAAAAAGCAATGCGGGACTTGAACTCTCCCCACATGGTGGGTTTGATCATCCAGGGGCAAGCCATACCATCTTTTCAACCATCCATATGATGCCCATTCATATTTACCGAGGAGGATGCAAAGGATGTTCAACATCTACACAATGGTGCCTTGGTGATCCAGGGGTACATCAATAATTTCATGGTCAGTAGAATCCTGGTTGATGATGGCAACTTTGTGAACCCGGTGACTTTGGAAGTCTTTAGAAAGTTGGGGTTGCAAGAACATGACATGAAAGTTGTGGCTATACTCTTGGTGGAAATTGGAAAGCAAACAATGAAAATTGAAGGAGCCGTAACTCTACAAGTGGAGTTGGGAGATGATGAACTCGTAAAAGAGGTAACAGTAATGTTCATGGTAGCAAATATTCCTTTTAAGTATAACTTCCTATTAGGAAGGCTGTACCTCTACCAGACTGGGGCCATACCGAGCTTCCATCATTTAGCACTTAAGATTCTCACTCCACGTGGATTGGCAATAGCTTGAATGTGTCAAGAAACAGTTAGGTAAGTGTACTTCAACTCTTTAAAGGGGGTATATACAACCTTGCATCTAGGAGAAGCTCTCCCCCTAAGCGAGATGTTTAACAAACCTAATGGGAAGACACACAATATCCACATTAGTAAGGGTCAGCTCATAGTTAGGACTAACATGAAACCATTAGTCTTAGATAGAATAACTTCTATGTTGAAGGAGGAGTTAAATGTGTTTGCATGGTCTACCACTGATTTGGAAGGGGTCGATTCGAGAGTTATTACACATAGACTCAGCATCAATCATGATGTAAAGCCAGTCATGCAAAGAAAAGAAAGCATGCTCCAGAAAAGAAAAGGGCAATAGCTGAAGAGTTGGAGAAGTTGCTAACGTTAAGGGTCATAAGAGAAGTCCATTACCCACAGTGGCTTATTAATGTGGTGCTTGTTAAGAAGCCCAATGGAACATTCAAAATGTGTGTGGACTTTATGGATTTGAATAAGGCTTGTCTGAAAGACCCATATCTGCTTCCAAGCATAGACTAGTTAGTCGACTCCACCGCAGGACATGAGCTCTATTTCATTTCTGGATGCAAAGTTAGGGTATCATCAAATGCACATGGATTGGAAAGATGAGGAGAAGACAAACTTTGTGTCAAACCAAGGGACTTATTGTTATAAGATGATGCCATTCAGCTTAAAAAATGTAAGAGAAACATACTAAAGACTGACTAACATGATGTTTAAGGAGCATATTAGGAAAACAGTCGAGGTGTATGTCAATGATATAATCATAAAAATTTGAAAGGCTAAAGATCACCCTGGGATATCTGAGCAACATTTAAAAGCTTATAATCTCAAATTAAACCCAGAGAAATGCGTCTTTGGAGTCCCGACAGGAAAATTTCTTGGATACATGGTCTCCCATAGAGGAATCAAGGCCAATCTAGACCAGATTAAGGCTATCATGGAAATGAAACATCCCACTAGCATAGGGTAGAGTTACAGCAATGGGTATATTCATCTCCCGCTCAGTTAGGAGATGCCAACCTTTCTTTCAAACTTTGAAAGGCTTAAAAAGATTTGAGTGGAATGAAGAATGTTAAAGATCCTCTGAACAACAAAAGATCTTTCTCTCTAACCCACCTCCTTTGAGTAAGCCGGTACCGGGGGAGGATTTGTATTTACACCTATCTACGACGACTGACTTAGTGGCCATAGTTTTGATAAGGGAAGAAGGGATGGAACAATTTCCCATCTACTACGTGGGTCGGGTTCTACAAGAAGAGAAGCTTAAATATACGCTCTTAGAAAAACATGCCCCACCTCTACATATGGCTACTCAAAAACTTCGATACTACTTTGAATCCCATCAAGTGAAAGTTCGGACAGAAATCCTGTTAAGGAAGATATTGCAAAAGTCTGAGACGTCATGGAGGATAACCGAGTGGGCTGTGAAAGTGGGAAGCTATAGAGTCAAATATGAGCCTAAGAAGGCAATGAAGGCACAAGTCCTGGTCGACTTCATAACTTAGCTGACTCCCATTGAGGAAGGAAACCTAACAACTCAAGAAATTTGAGAGTTATATGTAAGGAAGGATAAATGGCTTGTCCTTGGCAAGGGAGGTTAGGATGGATACCCTAACCATATTCAGTGACTCGTAGTTGGAGGTAAACCAGTTAAATGGAAACTTTAATGTTAAAGAAGATCACCTAAAGCCTTATTCAGATATGTTGAAGAACATGATACAAGTTGGATGGACGACCGGCCAAATGGCGAGGGAAAAAATGAAATAGGGTAACAAGATTGCTAAGGCAATCAATACCAAAAAGATGTACCTATTTAGTAATATCCCAATGGCCGTTCAAAGCCCCAAGTCCTCCCAAGGAGTTTTGTTGAATCCTTTGAATGGAGAGGGAGTTGTATGGAGCCCATAGTGGAATGGCTAGCTGATGGGAAACTTCCTGAGGAGAAGAAGGAATCCAAGTGACTAATTGAGAGAGAAAATAAGTATACTTGGTACTTGGGTGACCTATACAGGCGATCCAAGACACATCCTCAACTCCATGCATACCTAAGGAGCTCGGACAATATGTGCTGAAGGAAATCCATGAGGGGATCTGTGAAGCCCATGAGGCGAGCTTAACTATATCTTGGAAGGTGTTTATATATGGATATTATCAGCCATCCATCAAAGGTGATGTGGAAGAAATGGTCAAAAAAAGTGCCAAAAATTCCAAGTTCATGCAAATGTTGCTCCACAACCAGCTACATAGCAATTGCCCATAAGGGCATGTTGGCCCTTCCTAAATTGGGGAGTAGACATTTTAGGGCCCTTTCCACCCTTAATAAAGTAGGCAAGGTTCCTTATTGTGGCTATTGAACACTTCTCAAATTGGCCACAGGTTGAGCTAATCTCAACTATTACTCAAAATAGAGAACAAAGTTAACGTGGAAAGCAATCATCTATAGATATGGGGAACCTCGGGTCATAATCATTGATAATGGAAGGTAATTTGACTTTAAACAGTTCAGGTCCCTATGTTCATGGCTGAATATGGACCTTCGATTTTCTTCAGTGGCTCACCCTCAAACTAATGGGCAAACTGAAGTAACCAACATAACAATATTACAAGGCTTAAAGAAGAGGTTGGAGACCAATAAAGGCTGGTGGGTGAAAGAGCTATACAATGTATTGTGGAGTTTCCAAAAAATTCTAAGATCTCCAACTGGAGAAACCCCCTTTTCACTAATGTTCAGATTCGAGGCGATCGTACCGGTGGAAATCAACCAACCTAGCCTTCGAGTTGAGTTCATGGAACAACTTGATTAAGAAAAAGAAAGAAGGGTTGACCTAGACATGGTGGAGGAGGTGAGAGACTAAGCCTATGTAAGAATGGCCTCTTACAAACAAAAAATGACACACTACTATGATAGAAGGGTGCGTCATAGAAGTTTCAAGGAGGGAGAGCTTATGCCGAGAAAAGTCAAAATAGTCAAAGGAAATGCCGGAGTGGGAAAGCTCGAACCAAATTAGGAGGGTCCATGCAAAGTCATAAATGTATTAAGGTTAGGAGCATACCGGCTAAAAGATGTGGATGGAAAGACCTTCCCCCACACTTAGAATGCCAACAATCTTAGAAAATATTTTTCATGATTTTTATTACTTATGAAATTTGAATTTAGTATTTTGATTTTCATGTAAGTTTTACTTTTTTAGACATTGATGTAAATAGTATTTTAAGTCCAGGACAAATGATGTGGGTGCTAAGGCGGTGCCTACGTAGTTGGGATGGTTGGGTGCACCTATTGAGTCTTGACAGCTTAGGAAATATGTTTGTTGAAACATCAATGAAAGCAATTCTTTTCCAAATAATGTGAATAATCTTGAAAGTTTAAATCATAGCTTAATTTTAGAGTGATCTCATTATAACCACTCATAAATTGCACTAACATGACACATATTGGAGGTTGGGATCCACACTCTAACTTTAAACAAGGGAAGTGAAGCCATAGACACTCAAAAAGTTTGAGTTAGGCCAACACCTAAAAGATTAAAGAAAAGGAGAAATTGGAAAGGACCCAGTATTCTTGACATGATTTATTTTGAAAGATCAATATCAAATATGAAGGGTGAGCTCTAATAAAGAGTATCTCACCTAAAATAAATAAAAGGAAAGGTTCAACGAGGACCATACCCAAAATGATTAAGGATAGGTCATCCAAATGCATGCAAAAGCATTATTGGTAGGTAGCTATAAGGCAACATAGAAGGGAATCCTCAAAAAAAGATATGCGTATAAAAGCAATATGGGAGAAAAGGTATAACTCCATAACAATTAATTAAAAAAAAAAAGAGGGGGACAAGTGTAAAAATAACTATAAGACAGGGTTAAGCTCCCCATTGAGGGCAAAACGACAACTCAACTATTAGTCTCAGGCCTTAAAATGTTGAGACAAAGGGATTGGATCGCCCTTGAGGCTAAACTGGTAGCTCCTCCACATGTCTCAAGCCTCAAAACGGTGAGACAAAGGGATGAGCTAGCCCTTAAGGCTAGAACCGCAACTCTTCTATATGTCTCAAGCCTCAAAATGGTGAGATAAAGGGATAGAACAATAGATCCTCCGTATGTCTCAAGCCTCAAAATGGTGAGACAAAGGGATAAGCTCACCTTTAAGGACCAAAAAGGGCAGCTCACCCCTCCACATTGAAGCCAAACTTGCCTAGCCCCCATCCAGATGACATCTTGGGCTCGCCCCTCATCAAATAAAATGGCGATAGGACCCTCGAGCTTGCTTTCCCTCAAAATGATGCCCTAGAGGTGACCTTAAAAGCATGAAATGACAGTGGCAGCTATGACTCGCCACTAGACCCCGAAATGGCACCCTTGGGATGCCATCACAAACATAAAATGGTGATTAAAACCCTGAGATCTCCCTTCTCTCTCAAAATGGTAACCAAGGGTCACCTCATAAGCATGAAATAACATTCGAAGCTATCTCTCTCCCCTGCCTCTCTAAACGATAGCAAAGAGTCACCTCACAAGGCATAAAATGGCGATATGAATACCCCCGCCATGCCCCATCTTGCCTAAACTCCAAAAAACACAACCCTAAATAGGAGTAAAAATGACACCCCAATGATGTATCTCACCCAGTGACAATAAAAAAAATAGAGGCAACAGGTCACCCAAAATACCCCAAAAAGACATCACTAAGGAACTAGGGTGAGCATAAAACAAAGGCGTAGTTTGGGACTCAATGTTGAATCTAAAAAATGGCGACCTATCTACTATTTACAAATTTCAATCAATAAAAGGGAGCATTCTTATGCCAAGTTCATATAGTAATAAGCACTTAAAGAGTAAATTTTAAAAGGTAAAGGCATAGCCACATACTTAGAAAATTTGAGGAATTCAATATTCATATAACACAAGTTCAAAAGAATAAGGAATCCTAAGAAGTTTAACATCCACACAACATAAATTCAAAAGGGAAAGGAATTTTAAGAGTTCAACAAGAACATAAACATAAAGCTAAAATAGTTCGACGTAAACTAAGAGGTACTAAGCTGCTACAGAGACATCAGGTAGTGGCAGGGGTCTCTCAATTAGCAACACCTCCATCATAAGTTACTTCAGTAGGAATGGTAACATGAGAGTCCACCTCTTGATCTTGATCAGTCACCACATAGGAGGCAAGGTGAGTATCTTGGGAAGGAGCATCCTGAGTCATCTCAATAGTCTTTGGATGGAAACCCAAATCAAGGAGGCACTCATCATAGCTAATCTCCTCAAAGTAGGAGGAAGTACCAACTCCAAAGTGAGTCTCATTAAAAGTAGCAATCTTGTCTAAATAATCCATAAAGAGTAACGCATAGCCCTTCTCAACTGTTGCTTTCACATCTTCAGTTCACTTGATGACATCCTGATCCAAGGCTTCATAGTTAGCCTTCTTAGAAGCAAGCTCCTTTTTCAAGCAAAGACCTCTGAGTCTTTTCCTCCTCAAGAAGCTTAGTTGAAGACTTAATTTGAGTACGAAGCTCTTCAGTGATCTTTCTCTCTTCCTCAAAGTAACTCCGAAAAGAGTCACACTGACTTTTTAAATGAGTCATGGCATGCTCAATGGTCATCTCCAAACCCTACACACATACATAAAGGGGAAATACAAGGCCGAAAAAGAAAAATACTTAAAAATAAAATAAATACTTACTTAAAGATAGAGGCAGGCCAAGTCACGAGTAATGTCGAAGTCAGGAAGGTCCTTCATCAGCTCCCTGTCTTTAGCAAGGCACAATAAACAATCAACTGTATAGGCAAGAAGGGGATCTTTCATAGAGGCTCCTCTTGCAAACCACACTCCCCTCCCCCACCCCCCCCCCCCACACACACACACACACACGCATACTCACACACACATCTATTCTTCAATAAGTTCAGCTAGAGAAATACCTTTGAGGTTACCCTCCTCTTTGACCCTCTTCACAAGTAAACTCTCCAAGGGCTTTCCAGGATGCTTTTTCACCTGAGAAGAGTTGAATGCCAATACTGCAGTAGTAGAAGGATGGGAAGGGGGCAGAACGTGCTTGCTCATAGGTTACTTTCCTGTGGCCTTCTCTTGCACTACTCGGTGTCCAGAGCGGGTAGGAGGAGCCCCTGGTGAAGAATATATGGAGTGGCATTCAGGGTGAAGGATGATCCTTTTGGCAAGCTCTACAAATGAAGAATTCATTTTCACCACTATCTTCTTCATAAGACTTGACATAGCTATACAAAGAGAAAATATAAGCATTAAATACAACACAAAGGAAATCAATATGACAATTACTAAAAAATTATGCATGTTATTGAACCTAAGAGTGAAATAATAATCAAATAAAAGAGAAGATAAAGGTTAGTCCAAACAAAATAATACCATCCTGACTGACCAAGTTTTGCCCATTGGCATCGTACAACTTGCCCGCATAAAAAAAACTTATCAACACATCGGCATCAACCTCACCATTTAAGGCAAGGAACTCATGGAAAAGGCTAACTTGATATTCCTCTAACTCAGTTAAGGGCTCCAAACTTTGCCTCGAAGACTTGCCATATGACAATCGCCAACCATGCTTAAGACGAGTCAAGCTAGGATGCTCAACAATGAAAATCTTGTGTTTGGAATTTTTGTAATGAGAGGGAGTGGTAAACATCTTCAAGTTCCTCATTGCTTGTACATGTGAAAAGTCTTTGGTTTTACCAGACACTGTAGCTAAGGTGTGAAATAACCTCTAAGTAAGAGAATACCTATGAAGCATGGAAACAAGTTGAATGCCCTTCAAAATTCTCTAACTATTGGGAGTCAACTTGCAAATGGGTAGGTGATAGGAGTTAAGAAATTTCACTTAAAAGTCACTCTAACGGAAACACAAGCCCCCACTCAAAGAAGCTACATAAACTACCTTTTTGTTTAACCCATAGCTAGATATGGCTTTCCCATTGATTAGAGGAGGGATTAGTTAAAGGTCATCTAGAATGGAATACTCTTTATGAAGACGATTAAGATAATCTCTAGTAACTTTACTACATTTTCCCCCTAGAAACATGGGCGGAAGAACCTTGCAAATTGACCGCTCCCCCGCAACTTGCACTCACATCTGCATGGGAACTACTTTGCGAATCACCCCCTCCCTCCCCTTCTTCCTAATTGCCAACCCTCCCACCAACCCCTCTACTCCATTCCCCACCACCACTTTTCCCTTCTTCCCAATCACCCAACCCTCCACCAATCCCTCTGGTCTGCTCGCCACCCCTGCCTCCCCTTCCTACCCAATCTGCCAACCGCTTAACTCCCCCTCCAGTCCAATCGCTGACACCCCTACCCCCTACTCTTTTTTTCCCACCTCCACCTTTACCTCACCCTTCTTTCCAATCGGTCAAACCACCACCCTCCCCTTCTTCCCGATCACCACCCTCATCGCCCTCCCCTCCTACCCGATTGCCCATGCCCAACTCTCCCTTTTAGCCGTCGATATCAGTTTCTACTTCATCTTCCCTGTCCGACCCACTTAATCAGATTGAAGACAATGAAGTGTATAGATTGAGGGAGGGTAAATTCAAAAAGGGAACACCAAGACTATTTTCCACATCCCTTTCAAAATCGGGAGGTCTCGGAGCGCCTATCGGATTCAACCATTGCAAATGTCCCTGAACGAGCCGCTCAAAACCTTTCAGGATACCTCTGCGCCTAACGTAGGGTTGGTGGGTGGGAAGGATTGGGATTATCCATGAAGGATGAAGAAAGTAACACACAAACTATGGAAAGGGCAAGTGATAATTGATAATCTATGCATTAATATATCTCATTTTCTTGACGATTTTGTGCTTTAAATTAAATTTGATTTGTTTGTTCTAAGTTTTTTCAGTTGTTTTCAAGAATTTAATTGAAATCCAAGGTTAAAAAGAATTATTTTGAAGTTCGGATTTGAAAGACTATGAAAACGAGCGAAAACGGTGGACAAAACCTCCCACGGGCGTTGGCACGGCCGTGCC
>CAOJBK016452298.1:0-15268 GCA_948294925.1 Codiaeum variegatum | reverse complement strand
CTTTAACCGCCACCTGTGCCTTGACTTCTCCCAGACAATTCTCCATGCAGTAAACGACATGGGTCTAAGGTATTTTGCACTACCTTAGGGACAACATGTGTAGTCACAAAGTTCCTTGGAACCTCCAAAAAGTGTCCCACTATCTCAGGAACTTCCTCTTTCGATCAAATAACTCAAATTTAGCATAAATTCCTAATTTTCTTTAAAAAACCACTTAAAAAACAAATAAACACAAGTTTTTGATAGAAATAAATTCAAATGTTAGGGAAAAATACATAAAATTATGCATAAAACAACTCCCTCACACTTTAGGCTTTGCTTGTTCTTAAGCAAACAGAATATTGACAATGATTAGATATATTAACTCTCTTAATCAAGCTATGTAAAACTAAGTTTCAAATTCTAATCCAACTATTCAAACAAGTCAAGGTCAAAATTTATTTAGTTAATTAACTAAAATTTAAACTTAGAATCAAATTTCCACAATTTCAATGACATTATAGCATAACGAAGCATCTAAATTCAAGCTAAATGAACAGAACTTATTTTTATGCAATCAAGTTAAAATTAGGAAAATAAATATTTTCATACTTAGGAATCAACTCCACCATTTTGAAAATAATACACATATCATGTAAATTTAAACTTTAAGCACATGCACTTTTTTTCTCTCTTTTTTTTTTTTTACTTTATTCACTTCAAGGAGTCTGATTTAACTAATTACACTTTGATGCAAAGGTAAACACTTTGTGATGCTAACCTCTGGTTACTTTTCTAATCACTTACATCAGCTGACTACTAGCACTATTCATAGCTCCTTTAGTTTATTTGCTTTGCGCAAAACAAAAGCCGACGTAATATGGAATCATTTTCAAAGCTCCTTGTTTATTTTAATTTTTATTTTTAATGCAAACTTTCAATTTATTCACAATTCATGGATGCTATATCAAAATGATATAATTAAGTTCCTAAGATTACTAAAAATATTGTGCTAAAACTTTAACCATGCAACATTCAAATCTAATATGCTAAAAAATTTAACAAGAAATTTAAATTTTAATGATGCCATAATATCAATGAAATTCTTTAATCTTAAATTCTAATCTCAAAATCTAGTCATTAACCAACTAAATTGAAACAATGACTCATAAGAATAGCCAAATTTCAAAATTTTTTGACAAACAACGTAGCACAATCCAGATTATCAAATCATCATCTCATAGTCAAAACTTATTTTCTTGAGTTCAAACTAATCAGCCAATTCAAAACATATATAACCAAAATTAAACACATACAATTTTTTCAAAATTACTCTATCCCCCCGCCCAATTAAAATACACATTGTCCCCAATGCGTTGAAATAAGAAAAAGAAAAACAAAAAGAAAGATAAAAAGAAAAAGTTGCCCAAGAAAAGTTGATTTCACTAGAAAGGCTCCAAGGATGAGCCTAGCAACCGTCTCTGTATACCATTCAACACAAAACTCAAAATATATTACGATTATACAGTCAGCCAAAATATAAAAGAAAAAAAAACAAGAAATAAAATCAATCCAAAGTACAAATCCAAAAATTAAGAAAAAGAAAAAGAAAAAGAAAAAGAAAAAGAAAAAGAAAGCAAACAAATTGTTAAAGAAATTGGAAGAAAAATCTCAATCCTCATCATAGGATATCTCCTCCACATCCTCTCCATCCTTGGAATCTGTGGACATGTCATCTTCTTCAAACTTGGTATTCGAATAAATCTTATAGTGATTGGTGGATCAAGGTGGTGGTCTCCTTAGCTCGAATCCTTGCCAGCTCCATTCCCTTTGTTGCTCATTAATTAGCCACTCTATGCAATCTTAGTTAGGTGGAACATCTACTCATGCTCTTCTTGGCCATGGTAGCCTTAGCTTTCGATTCGAGACACTTGATGTTCTAACATCGTAGAATTCGTCTCATCCTCCCTTTGACCTTTGTATTGCTCCTCAAGTAAACACCACTAATCAATGTCGTCAATTTGATGCCCGCCGTAAAAGATGGTGGATTCTGCGGAGGCAGCATAGAACTGGAAGGACCATCAACATGGAAAGATGAAGCACCAACTGAAGGTGGAACGAACATAGGCTATAGAGGTACACTGTGACACCTCAGGTCATAATTGAAAGAAGGTGGTGGAGGCTTTGGTTGGGCATAATTATTATCAAATTATCGCACCTCATCCATGTCCATAAACAAAGGTGCACTACCAATAGTAAAACATCAACTTGTCCTAACTCCCTAATTTCCTAATTAAGTGTGTCACATAAACTCCACCTACCATAGAACTACCCTGATTTTTATTTTTATCCTACTTCTTAAAGAAAATGAGTAGAAAAAAGGCAATATTCAACCTAACCCCTCTCTCAAATTACCCAAAATAAACCAATTATCGGTCTGAACATGACCCGTACTATCATGTCGGACAATGATAGTACAAGACAACAAGTTGTGTATGACTCGCATGTAAAAATTCTGATAGCTAGTTGTCTTTTCTCTACTCATATGAAAGTGCCCATTAATACCCGTGTGCTTTTTCCACCATGTATCAATCTCCTCATTCTTATGCCAATCAGTGATAGCCTTTCGAAAGACAGGAGAATCTATCTCATCATGAGTGTACAAGCCAAATCTTCTCCCAAACTTAGCCACAGACATTCTATACTACTTATCATTCAATCAAAACTCCACCCACTTATTCCAATCATATGGTTTGACATTATACTTAAAGTGCAGTAAAATTCCAAATTTAACTCTCGGTAAGCCATCTCTTTAATATGAAACAAGTTCTTCCACCCTGGCAACTCTGTAAATTTCCTCGATTCATAATGTATAAGGGTGCCTACCAAGCTTGCCCAATCGATAATTCAATGTGGCAAGAATGGTTTATTTGCTAGCTCCATAAATCTTTCTTGAGCCTCACGCTCATTAAACCTTAGGCTTGGATGTCTAAGTATGAAAACCCCATTCCAAGGTGTTCATTGTAGGAGTGCATACAAATTGGCAGAACTAGAGCTCTTAGCTCTCTTCTTACCCTTATACTAGGATAAAACTTTCCCTTTACCTTTGTTATCATTTTCCATCTGCAAAATAGAGGAAACCAATAAAAAAAACACAATGCATATATTCCAAAAAGTTAGCATGCAACTCGTAGTTCAAACCACTAAGGCGAATACATGAAACTCAATCACACACCAAGAGTTAATGCCCAATCTTAATCAAAGAATGCTAAAAATATGATTTAAACACAATTTCAATGATTACAAGACTCAAAAAGTTCACAAAAGTTCACTGGGTATTTCATCGAACATTTGGCATGTAATAGGTTTAATAATGATTTGGTAAGAATCAAGCATAATTAACACCCCAAATTAATCAAACAAGTAATAATCAAACAACTGATTATTCCAAATACCAATTCCAATAAATAATTCAAGCCCTAGACATGTTAAACCTGATTTAGGGTTCATTGGCAAATATGAAATTCAAACTCAAATTATTTCTAAATCTTAAGTTCAAATTAGTTTAGAGGGGTTTGTTTAATCCAAAATAATCAATTATCAACAATCTAAACCTCCTAAACTAATCTCATACCATACTTCATCAAAAGAATTGCAAAATAGAATCGATAGAGTAGTTACTATTTTTCTTGAAAATTACTTGATAATTATGAAAAGAATGTGTGTCTTGAATAATTTTCAATCCAAAAGCAAAGAGTAGAGAGAAAAGAAGATTAATATTGTAAGTTCTAGGGTTTATTAGAGCCCTTGCGATATTGGTAATGTGTATGTGATTTTGTGAGTGCTAAAATTATATTTAAAAGAAGCCCAATAGCACATTTTTAGGATGCAGGCACACGGGGCAATGGGGCCCACACAGATCCGTTCTTTCCTGATTAACCCCTGCCAAAATGAAATTTTCATACATTAGGCTGCACGGGCAAAGTTGAACTACATGGACTCATGACTTTATGTTTAACCCGTACCCCTAAGAAAACTTATGACCCTTTAGAAACAGTGGCGGCACGACTCAATACCTAACTACACACCTCCGTGCCAATCATGATCTGACTCGTGCCACTTTCTTTTTCTCATTAAACCTGAAGGAATGAGTTGTATTACATTATTTTAACTTACCAAACACATTTACTCATAACATAGCTACATATACTCGTATAATCCTGCAATATCACAACAAAAACATAAATACCGATGCATTATCTCTTTGATAATTTAATTAAAAACAAAAAGTAAAAGGGAAAAAAACCTAGAAAACAATTTAAATTGGTCCCACCTAGCACTTTTTTAACGTCGTCTTTGCTAGATGTTGTGGAGGAACTCAAGGATCTTGAAGCAAAACACACTCAATTTCCTTGATTTCTTCTAAACTGCTAAAATATTGCTTAAATCTATGCCCATTAACAATAAAATTTTCATTAGTTCTAGAGTTAAGCAACTCGACTACTCCTAAAGGTTACATATGAACTACCTCGAAAGGACCACTCCAATGTTACTTAAGTTTTCCAGTGAATAGTTTAACACGAGAGTTAAAGAGAAAGACTTTCATACCTGGTTTGAAATGCTTTCAAACAAGCTTTCAATTATGAATCACCTTTGTCCTCTCCTTATAAATCCTTGAGCTTTCATATGCCTAATTCTGAAGCTTTTCCAACTCTGATAGTTGTAACATCCTATTCTCCTTGGCCTTGTCCATATCAAAATTAAGGGCCTTGATTTCCCAATATACCTTATGTTCCAATTCCACCGGTAAATGGCACTCTTTACCAAATACCAAACTAAAAGGACTCATGCTAATTAGGGTCTTGAACACTGTCCTATACGCCTCCTAATCATTCTTCGAAGAGTTAACAGTTTTCTCCATAATTCCTTTCAGTTGCTTATTCGAGGTCTCAACTTATCCCAAAGTCTGAGGGTGATAGGGAGTAGCCACCTTATACGTAACACCATGTTTATGCATCAGTTTTTCAAAAAGTTTATTGCTAAAGTGACTCCCCCTCATCACTAACGATCACCCATGGTGTTCCATACCTACTAAAATAAAATCTTTGACAAAACTCACCATAACATTAATATCGTTAGTATGGGTAGGAATTGCTTTGACACATTTCGAAATATAATCACCACTTACTAAAATATATTGAAAACCAAAATACACGAGAAACGGTCCCATGAAATCCATGCCCTATATATAAAAAATTATAATGACAATAAAATTGGTTAAGGGCATCTCATTCCTTTTACTTATGTTACCTACCATTTGACACCTATCACATTTCTTACAATAGGCATGTGCATCTTTAAATAAGGTAGGTCAATACAAACCACTTTGGAGGACTTTCTTAGTCATTTTCTTACCTCTAAAGTGCCCACCACAATTCAAATAATGAGAAAATTGCAATACACTTACATCCTCCTCCTCTTGAAAACATCGACGGATGATTTCATCCTTGCAAATCCTAAACAAATAAGGCTTATCCTAAAAATAAAATTTGCAAATATGAAAAAGTCATTTTTTTCTTGAAACGACATATTATCCCTAAGAATACCACATGCAAGATAATTAGCAATGTCAGCAAACCATGGGTTTTGTGACATCAAAAATAGTTGTTAATAAGGAAATGCTTCTAAATCCTTAGTAGTGTTACTCAATGCAAGCTCATTATCGGATGAGAAGGGTAACCTAGATAAATGGTCAGCAACTACATTCTCACTACCTTTCTTATCACGTATTTCACAATCAAACTCTTGAATGAGTAGCACCTACCGAATTAAACAAGTTTTCATATATTGTTTTGTTAAAGGATACTTTAGATCATAATGGCCAGTATGAATAATGGCCTTAAATCCAACTAAGTATGCTTTAAATTTATCTAATGCAAAAACAATAGCAAGTATCTCTTTTTCAGTGGTAGTATATTTCAGTTGTGGGTTGGAAAGGGTTAAACTTGCATAATACTCTTAAGGACTTATCAACCTTTTAGCAAAAAACACCCCCCAATGCATAGTTTGATGCATCACACATAAATTTAAAAGGTAAAGACCAATAGGGGACAACAATTATAGGAGCAGTGGTGATCTTTTCCTTTAAGGTATGGAAGGCCTCTATCCACTTATCATCAAATTCAAAAGGGACATCTTTTCCTAATTGCCCACTCAAAGGTTGGCTAATTTTGGAGAATCCTTAATGAATCTCCAATAAAAATCGGCATGGTCTAAAAAAGTTCTTACCCTTTTACTAGATATGGGAGTAGGTAAGTTAGTAATCAAATCAATTTTGGCCTTATTGACGTTCATACCCTTACTAAACACAATATGACCTAAGAAAATGCCATGATCAACCATAAAATGACTCTTCTCTTAACTTAAAGTAAGATTGCACTCAATGTATCATTTTAAAATGGAAACCAATTTATTGAGGCAATCATCAAAGGAATTACCAAAAAAAGAAAAGTCATCCAAAAATACCTCAATATAATCATCAACCAAGTCAGAAAAGATTAACATCATGCATCTCTAAAACATTACTGAAGCATTGTAAAGGCCAAATGGCATCCGCCTAAAAGAAAACATAGCAAAAGTACATGTAAAAGTAGCCTTAACCTGATCCTTTGGTGTAATAGCCACTTGGTAATAACCTGAAAGTCCATCAAGAAAATAATAATATGCATGACTAGCTAACTTATCAATAATTTGGTTGATGAATGACAAAGGAAAATGATCCATTTTGGTGGAATTATTCAACTTCCTATAGTATATAGACATGAACCATCCCATCACCATCTGTTTGCCTCAAAATATACTAATAAATAACAACCGCAAGTATACAGGCTATCGTAGCATAGGATGAGAACCCAAGGTAGTATTCCATTGTGGTTCTTAAGGTTCAATAAGCTTTATTAATTTGTTTCTTAGGTGTAAGTAAAAGTAAAAAGAGAATTTTGGTTTTGAATTGAAAAGTATATTGACCAATTAAAGTAAACAAATAATGAATACGAGAATACAATGATATGAACACGTCTAGAGAAATTGACAATCCATAGTCTATCCTTTATGATTTTAAACTATTAATTCTATTACTTAGGTTTAACAATCCAAAGTTCAATACAATCATTCAACTAGAGCATACCTTAATTGCATTCATAGATGTAATCTAGAGAAAACATGTATTAATAAAAGGATTTAACACTAAAACTTATGAACCCAATTCATCTTAGAATCCTAATTGAATAATTCCAGATTTAGATTTCTACTCTCACTTCATCATCCAAACCCTAATTAAACTAATTGGTGATCAAGAAATCAATTATTATATTTAATTCCAATTCAATTAAGAAAAAGTTGAGCCTAATAATAAAACTTATAGCAAATTAATCATATTAAGACTATTTCATGCTTCAATCTTTAGAGAAAAACAAATTTAGTTTATGAATGATTTAAAACTCAACAAATTCACAGTAAATCTAAGAGAAATCATGCTTAATATCCTTAATGCAAAAAAAAAAAACCCTTAAAATTAAAGTAATTAAAGTTAAGAATAAACCTCAATTAATAGCATAAAAATCTAATCTCCTTAGAGAAATTCAACTTTAATCTTTAACAAGAACTAAACTGATGAAAAACTAAAAAGAAAATAATAAATAATAGAGAAAACATAGTATTGTCAGCTAAATCTCAAGCTATCCTAAACTAATTCTCTTAAAAACTCATTTAGAACGGCTCTCTAAAGTGTTATCTCGTGTCCTCTTTTTGTAGGCACCAATAGCACTCTTTATATAGTGATAATTCTAGGTTTTAGACGTCCAATTTGAGTTAAAACTCCTTTTCCTGTTATGTTTTGAAATTTTGCACAACCTTGACTTTATGAACCCAAGGCCCGCGCCTAATACTTATAGCCTCGTGTGCCTTTCAATCTCTTATGACCCCTTCCTTGCTTTTCTTCCAGTAATTCACACGGGGCAATGTACAGGTTTAAGATGGATTCGTATAGCCCATGCGTGAATCAAATATTACAATCCTTCGCTTACAGAAATTGGTACGGGTCTACGTACGGCCCGTACACTGATAAAATCTTAAAATAGTCTCAAAAATTCCTTAAAAAATTTCTCAAAGTTACTCCATTCATTCATAAACTCGATTTGTCAACCAAATAACTCTGTTTAAGCACAATTTTCTTATTTTTTCTAAAAATCACTTAACAAACATATCAAACACAAATTTTGGGCATAAAATCTTCTTAAATGTAAAAGAAAATATATAAAATTTCATACACCACACCATCTTTATGGGGACTAACTCATTCTTATCATTATTAACAACTGTGATTCCTATTTTCTAGGGAACCATGTGAACGGGACTAACCCACTCATTTACAGTAATGGGGTAAATAACCAATTCATTGAGCAATTTTAAAACTTTCTTTTTCACCATTTCACTCATTCTTGAGTTCAACATACGTTGCATATCCCTTTTTGGCTTATCCTCTTCTTCTAAAATTATTCTATGCATGCAAGTAGAATGACTAATACCTCTAATGTCACTCAACCCCCAACCAATGGCTTATTTTAGTATCCTAACTTTAGAAACCACTCTTTGTTCTTCCTCCTCACTTATTGTAGACGATATGATAAAAGGAAAAGACTCACCCTCACCAAGAAAAACATACTTTAGATGTTTTGAGAGCTCTTTAAGCTCTAAAATCTGAGAAAGTTCCTTCTCAACACTTTGGTTAAAGGAAGCTCTAAAGTTTCCACTTTACTATCCTTAACTAATTCTACCTCATTCAAATCTTCTAAATAACTTACAATTTCAGGAATTAGAATGTTAGTTTCATCCTTAAGTGTAAGTGTAGATTCAAGTTTGTCATAAAAATATCTTGCTCAAATACATCAGGCATAGCAGAATCAACACAATCAATAAAGCAACATTCATCAATAGGTAAGTTCTCAATATGTATAGTGTTATAGTGTGTGAGATTATTAAATATGAAAAATACTATAGTTTGACCCAAAATAGATATGGTTAATTTTTCATATTTAACATCAATGATAGGTTGCCATAAAAGGTCTACCTAATAATATGCAATTCTGACCTATTTGTCAACCCATCCCCCATTTCAACCACTACAAAATCAAACCCCTAACTTGTACTAGCACATCCTCAATGATTCCTCTAGGGAATCTCAATGACCTATCAACTAATTACAAACACATTTTAGTGGGTTTTAACTAACCCAAATTCAGTTTGGGAAACATGGCATAAGGCATCAAATTTATACTAGCACCTAAGTTAAGCATGCCTTTAGCCTCTTCTCCACTACCCAACTCAATATCAATAAGAAAACTACTAAGATCTTTAGCTTTTGGAGGTAGCTTATGCTGAAGAACAACATTTGCCACCTCTGACACAATAATCTTTTCCTCTAATTCTAGCTTACACTTTTTAGAATTTAGTTCTTTGAAAAATTTTGCATTAGTTGGAATTTTCTGAATTAATTTTAGTAAGGAGAGATCAATTCTTACATTAGACAACATTTTGAAAAGATCTTCAATTTTTTTTTAATCATTCTTACCTCCCTTGAACCTTTCAGGAAACAAAATAGGCGGTTGGAAAGGATTAGCCACCTTATAAAGCTTTAAAAGAGTTGGGTTCTCTTTAACCTCCTCTTTTTCCTTGAGTATCTCAGTATGCCCCTTGCTATGATCTTCCTCATTATCTATATTACAAAGGTTAGTACCAACATTATTATCAACAACCTTACCACTCTTAAGGAGCGTGATGGCCTTAACTTGCTCCGGTTGACTTAGAAGCTTTCATTGCTCCTTAGTGTGCAGCTGAGTTACAATTTGACCCATTTGGGTCTCCACTTTTCTCACTGAAGCATCCAAAGCATTGAGCCTCAGATTATTAGTCTCTTGAGTTTAGGTACTAACTTGGATAAACTTATTTAGATTCTTCTCCAAACTCAAATTCCATGCTTATTGTTGTTGGGAACTAGAAGTGTCCCCTTGATAAGCTCTCCTTTGCATAACTTGAGGCACTTGAGCATTGTTATTCCTCTACCCAAAGTTAGGGTGGTTCCTCTAACAAGGGTTGTAAGTATTAGAATAAGGATTGTTTTTAACCCTTAGCTAGAATCCATCTAAAACTTGAGCTTCCTCTAGCTCACTCGAATAGGATCAAATCCAGAAGGTAAAAAATTAGCACCATGTCCAAAGATACCAAATACCCCACAAACCTCTTGAACATATACTGGTGTGTTTCCTTGCCTCTTAAGAAGTTATACTTGGTGAGTTAACTCAACTATCCGTATTATCATATCCTTATTATGCAAAACCTCATAAGCAACAGCTCGCCTTTCCCTCACACTTTTTTCTTAGGAATTAGTTCCAAGCATCTCAAATAATTGTATGGCTTCATTAAGGATAACCTCACTCATAGAACTTCCAGTTGCATTATCCATTATCCCTTAATTCTGGTACGTTAACCCATCATAAAAGAATTGATTTTATAGTGTGGGCATTATATTTACATCATCCTGAATCATTCCCATACCTCATGGAAAGGCTCTCCTTCCATCTGAGAAAAGATAGAAATCTTGGTATGTAATTCAACAGTCTTTTGATGGGAGTAAAACTTTTACATGAACTTTGTGTAAAATTCCTCCCATGTAGTAAAATAATCCGGAGGTAATGTCATCACCCATGTTTTTGCAACATGTTTTAGGCCATAAGGGAAACACTTCATCCTTAGTTGATCCTCGATCATCCCTTAAAGAGGAATGGTCTGAATGATTGAATAAAAATCTCGAATGAAGTTCAAAGGATCCTTATTTTCCACTCCATAGAATGATGGCAACATATTGTGGTGAATAGACTTAAGTTCATAATTCTGAGATGTCATGTCCAAATGGACATAAGATGTAGACGTACCAATGACTGGCTTAGCAAATTCTTTAATAAGTCTCATTTTATCCCCCATGATTCTCGATAGATCAACTACCACTTTGTTCCTATTGCCTTGATTTGGTGGAACTACAATAACTTCCCCCCTATTATCTATAAGAAGATCTTGAATAACCTCTAGGTCCTCCATGTTATCTTATCCACTGTTTCTTGCTCCGATCTTGTGCACGTTATCAACCAAAGGAAGAACTTCTCCTTCAAGAGATCTTCTTATGTTCATAAAATTGGGGGAAAAAAGAAAATAAAAATAATAAACTAAAACTAAGTATATTAAGAAAGAAACAAACTAATAATGCTTAGCTAGATATCCCCAACAATGGTGCAAAAAATTTGTTTGCCTCAAAATATACTATCCAATAATGACCATAAGTATACAGGTTATTGTAGAATAGATTGAGAACCCAATGAAGTATCTCTCGTGGAATTTTATTTAGTTTATCAATTTGTTTCACAAAGTGCAATTAAAAGTAAAAAGGTTTTGGTTTGTTTTTAAGAAAAGTAAATTAAACAAATAAACGAATGAAAACAGTGAAAATTTATGATATGCAGTAATATGAATGAGTTTAGAGATATTTACAATCCATAGTTCATCTTCTATGAATCTAGGCAATTGAATCAATGAATTATGTTAAACTATCCAATTTTTAATGTATTCATTCAATTAGAACTTATTCAACTAGCTATTACTTCATATAAGTAATCTAGAGAAAACATGCATCGACCAAAGGATTTAAAACTAAAACTCATATTCCTAATTCCATTTAGAATCTCAACTGAATAGTTATAGATTTGAATTTCTACTTTCGCTCCATCACCCAAACCCTAACTTAAACTAATGGGTGATCAAGCAATTGTTTATTATCTTTAATTCAATCTAGCAAGAGTTTAATATAATGAAAGAATCCAATTATTATTATTCATATCATGACCACTTCATGCTCAATCTCTAGACAATGAAGAATTTAGCTCATAATTGGTTTGAATCTTAACAAATTAACAATAAGTTCAAGGGAAACCTTGTTTAATCTCTTAATACATAAATTACCCAAAAGAATTAAAGTTGAAAAGAGTTAATATTAAAACCTTAAGCAAAGTGCTGAAAATCCCAATCTCCTTGGAGAAATTAAGCTTTATGAAAGCATTATGAACACTTTAAGAAAACTCAAGCTAAATCTTACAAAATAAAGCTTCTCTCCCTAGATTTACTATTTCGTATGGAATAGAATGAATAATGGTTGACTTAATTTCTGCAAAATGTTGAATTTATTATGTGCTGTAAAAAGGTATCGACATAACCCAAATGGTGACGCAAAGCCTATGTAAATATGATTACCTCGTGCAGATGTGTTCCTCATCATAATAGATGGCATAACCCAAGAGCAATAACACGGCCTGATCTCCTTAATCGCATGGTCTGTACCGTGACTTCTCCCAAATAATGCTTCATACAATAGATGACACGAGTCTAAGGCATTTGGCATGGCCTATGTAATCACAAACTTCCTTGGAGCCTCCAAAAATCGAGTTCTTCAATCCCGCTCGCTCTGGAACTTCGTCTTTTAATCCAATAACTCCATTTTTGCTTACATTCCTAATTTTCTCTAAAAACCACTTAACAAACACATTAAACAAAATATTTGGTTAGAAATAAACTCAAATGCTAGGGGAAAATTTATAAAATTATACATAAAACACAACTCCATATTTAACTCCAAGAATTAAAGAAATTTATAATGAGAAAAAGCTTTAGCAGATGAATTGGAAACCGCAAGACGTAATATATCAACAACTAAATTCAATTCAATGGTTTATCATAATGTTTGGAGTGAATACCATGCTGTAGTCACGACACTCAATTTTATGCTAAATAATATAAGTTTTCAAGAACTTTATAGTCAACTTGTGGTGTATGAAATTCTTTTGAAAAGCAAGAATGAATTGCTTATGTCTAACCTTACCTATCACTCTCCAAGACTAAATTTCTGTCCTCCGAAAACTACTGTGATAACATATTTTTTCAAAACTACCAAAATCAATGCAATTTTCATTCCTTCTCTAGAAAAAATAAGTCTAAGTGTCAAATATTTGGTTATCATAACAACACATCAAACCATTGCAAACGAAGGTATTCTCCATAACCAAATCAATAGTCAACCCTTTAAGCTAATTATACTTGGCATGAATCAGTCCTTATGGCAAGCTCATATTATGAATATTCCAGTTCCATGTATCTTATTGGGTAGATCCAGATACATGCACAAATACACATATGATAGTTGATATTAACTCTCTTTACAACATTGTAAAGTATACTGTGTGGATCAGGTAAAGGTTGGTAATGGACATGGACTATTGATTGCAAACAAAGGTAAGTCTTCTATTCCTACATGTATCAAACATCATAATTTATACTTTAACAATGTCCTTCATATGCCTCGTATAATCAAACCATTGCTTTTCGTTCATCATTTTACTAAGATAATTCATGTTTCATGGAATTTTGGCCATATCATTTTTTTGTCAAGGATCAAAAAGACGACAACCCTATTGCAAGGATGGAGAACTAAGGATGGCTTGTGTTTTTTGCCAACCAAAGAGAAGCAGACATTCATTGCTTGAAGTTTTTCTTTTCACGATTGGCATACTAGGCTTGTTCATCTAACATCAAAAGTTATTTCTACAGTTTTATCTGAAAGTAATTTGAGTAGTTCATCTTCAAAAAAAAAATGTTTGTTTATTCTTCTTGCAAGTTAGGCAAATTAGCTAGACTTCCTTTAGTGTCTTTCGAGCATCATAACTCAAAATCTTTTAAAATTGTTCATTCAGATGTTTGGAGTCCTTCCACCATTATTTCAAATTTATATTATCAATTTTTTGTGTTATTCAATGATGAATTTACTCGTTTTCAAGGATTTATTTTCTTAGAAAGAAGAGTGAAGTGTATTCTACTTTCTCTAATTTGAAGCAATGAGTAAAAGGTAGTTTAATACCTCTATATTGGCTTTTCATTCTAATTAGGGTGGTGAATACCATAAGTTGAATAATTATTTCAAGAAACATGGTATAATCCATCTCTTAGCTTACCCATAAACACGTGAACAAAACAAATTTTCCGGACATAAAATAAAACATGTGGTTGACACTAGCTTAACTCTTTTCAACATGCCAAAGTCCCATTTAAATATTGACATTACGCTTTTCAAACAAGTGTTTTTCTAATTAATTCAATGTTAGCACATGTTTTAAATAATTTGAGTCCTTAATTTGTTCTTTATCAAAAGAAACTAATTTAAAAATATTTGGTTGTGCAGTTTACGCATTATTACATCCATACAATAAACATAAATTCTCTTTTTGTAGCAAGCAATTTATGCATTTGGGAAATTCACCAATGCTAGTCACTTGTGTTTAGACATAGAAAATAATAAGAGTTTACATTGTTAGGCACATGCATTTTATAGAAACTATTTTTCATTTCGAGGTCACGCCTACCGTGTCCAACTCTTTAGCAACGAATTCATCTTCTCTTTGGTTGACAGTGACATTGCCATTTTTAAGTCTCTAAAAATAATTAGACACTAGTTTTTTTGCTCCTACTATTCCTTCTATGCAATCTACTACACTTATACATTTACCTTTACCTAGCATTCCTGTCACAACTCCAGTTCAATTACGTACTCATACACTAACCACAACTTCGAATCCCTTATCATTTAGAACTTTTCCATAAATTTTAGATTTTCAGCAGCATGACACATGCATAGTTGCAACTCAATATCTTTGACCATCCCCTCATCTCCACGGCAGTCCAGCTACCAAATTCAGTAGCTCGCATGTCCTATTTTAGGCAAAAACAATTATCAATCTCAATCTGAAACTCTTTCCGCCACCACTCTTGGTCTAAAATTGGTAGTTGATCTCTCTTCCTATCCCAACTAGCAACCTACACCTGTAGTGCCACCAAACAACCCTCATAACCTCACTAACGGACACACAATATGGCCCTTAGAACCATAATAATAAATTGTAGCCATGCCTCTTTAGCCATCACTGCTCCATATTATCTCACTACTGAACCTTCCACATACAACCAAGCTCATAAACTTATGGAATGGATGTAGAAATGATTGGAGTATATATAGTCATGGGAGAGCCATACCTCAAAAGCTAGCTGTTAAGGTAGGAGAACCCAATCTTATATATACTCTCAAACATTTTTATATTTTTCCAATGTGGGATTCCTTCCCCACATTTTAACTCTTCATTTC